>CM052449.1:4206676-4222321 GCA_028533085.1 Varecia variegata | reverse complement strand
ACGCTGCCTTTCTACTTCACTTCTCTGTAGAGCTCTAACGTTCCACTAGCCTCTCACACTGCCTCTGAAGACTCGGAAATTATGAGAGGGGAAGAGGAAAGGGCAGGAACTCGGTGTCTGAGAACTGGATTCTGTGTACTTGGGGCAAATTCATTGAACTGTCTGGCATCAGTGACCTCGTCCTTCAAGGCAGAGGGTGGGCTGCAAGGCCCAGTGTTCAGTGAGGGATCCGGAGATCACCTGACCCATTCGACACAGGGACCTTGGTTTTAGAGATGAGTAAACTGAGGCATCAAACAGCCACATGCTCCCCTGGGATCTCATGCACCTGAACTTCAGAGCTCTCGCCCTTCCTCAAGCTCACTCTACACGTACGCCACACGCCAACGAGGAAAGTCCTGTCTGCTGTGACATTCCGCAGAGCAATTTCGACCAACACAATCTCTTCCCTCAGTGTTTACAATGCAAAGAAACTCACCCATTCACAATAGGAAAGAACGAGAGTATCTGCATCTGCATAATGTAATAAAGTATATTTATCATTCTCATCATCACCATCATCTTTCTAAAAATAACTTTACAAATACGTACTGTGTTAATGACACCACCGACATCTGTTGCTGAAGAAGAAGTTAATTAATTATAATAATATCTATTGTAAGAAAGGAAGCAAACAGATACCATAACCTAACTGTTATATTTACCTGTGTCTCTTCTTCTAGATTCAGTTTCTTAAGAGCAAGAACTGAGTCATTGCTGTTTAACTAGCACTTAGCATCCTGGCTGGTCGTGGTAAGACAGAAAAGAAATGAAGTTCATAGATAATCCAAAAACCTTCCATCTCCTTTCCCAGCTCTTCCAGCAGACCTTTGTCGAGGGCTGCTGTTGAAGTACTGGCTGCTTTGAGGAACTAAGGAAAGGCCCAAAGAAAGTAGCAAGGGGAAGGGAGAGAGGGGAGGGTTTGAAAACTCCAAGTTGCAGGTAGTTACAAGTGGAGCATCGTGGTCTTCCCCATGCATTATGTGCCATGCTGTCTCTCACGTGGGAGCCTGGGGGTGCCTCACTCCTGCTGCCCTAGAACCCAGTAAGGCACAAGAGTCTGGAATCAGCCTGTGACGCCTCCTTGGTGGGGAAGAGGAAGACTGGCCCTGCTGGTGGCAGTAGAGACTGAGCTGGATTTTCCCGCCATGCGGGGTCCAGCCAGGGGCACTCCGTGCCCGCATGTTACACGGATGGCAGAGATCGCGGTGCTGCCTTTTGAGTCACGTCCTCCCCCAGTCTCTGGTTCAAAGAGAATAAGGCCCAAGCCAAAGGTCACTGTGATATGGAAGCATCTGCTCTCCCCTGAGTCAGACAGGGACCAGACATATTTGAACTTAACTGTGGGAAGAGACAAAGGGATGCACAAGGTCGTGATGACATTCCAGCCTCTCTAGCCACCAGGACCCACTGTCTCCCAGAGTGGAGCAAGCAGGTCTTGGAGACCTGACGTGCAGCTGATAGCAGCATGATGATAAAACCCCTCCAGCTGCAGCTGCCTCCCCTGTCACTGGAGCCCCCGTCACTGTTTCCTGTGCGGTGCATATTGGAAACACATTGGAGTTATTTTCCCTTTTAAAAATGCTGTTTTATGTTGCAGCTTTCAAGTCGTCCTGGTTTCTGCATTGCAGCATCTTCACATACCGACTCAATGTGTTTCACGTTCACTTGGCGAGAGCTTTCCCTCTCTCCCCCACTAAGGAACGGAAAGGAGCTTGCTAGCGTAGGGCATGAGCAGTATAGGGGTGCATGGGGTTTGGGGTGAGAAGAGGGAGAACAAAATGAGATTCTAACTAATTTGGCTCATCTCATCTCAGAAACCAGAGCTGTAGGAATTATTTACGATTCTCCTGACTCTCACAGCAATGCAGGTTGTGGTTCTTGCCAAGAACAAATTAGGCTGTCTGCATCTGTTCCTCCTCCCAATGCAGAAAGCCTCCTTGTGTGAGCCAGGGGCAAGGCCAGCAGCCAGGACAGGGGACCGGCCCGAGAGGAGACGATAAGGCTGCATGCCAGGGCGTCTTGTGGGACAACTACTCATTGGAAGCACAATTCAATCTTTTGCAAAACCAATACCAGAACTTGGTGCATTTTTGCTTCTAAAATAGTCAGAATAAAAAATGAGGTAAAATAAAAGTAAAATACTCAGAGTAGCAGTGCCATAGGGCACACTTCATTGTTTACCTTCCATCTTGCTTCAGGGGCATGACTCCAGGCCAGCTACGGACCAGGCTGGGCTCAGGGAACTGTGACCTTCTGCCCCGCACCCAGGGACCCTCTCCATGCTGTGGAAACCCTCAGGACCGAATCCCTCCAGCTCACTTCAGAACGCTTCCCGTGGCCCTACTGTGTGCAGCGAGTTACTGTTGGCTCCTATGTGGCTTTGGAAGGGGGTGCTAGGCTCTCCCCAGACAGAGGCACTCTGGAGTTGGCTCAAGGGATAAAAGAGCTCTCGGGAAAACACAGGTGGGCCCTGGTGGTAGGGGCAGTTGGAACTTTCCATGGCAGGAATAAAAAGGCAAACAAGCCTTTTGTGGTGTGTTCTCTCAGCCTGCCCAGGAGCAGGTGCGGAAACACAGGCGCTGCCTACGTGGGGTCCACTCTGGAGCGGAACAGTCCTCTGAGATCTCTTTGCCATTTGCTCAGCGGCCTGAGGAATGGTAAAGCATCAGAGAGGCCAACCGTGGGGTTTAGCCCAGGGATAAGAGGTCCCTTCACCCTGCTGGGAAACAGGCTTTAAGAAAAAAAGGGACCCAGAAGCTTCTATGTGGTGTAATCCACTCTATTTTAGTAATTTAATCTTTTAGTAGTGAAACAGGTATATAGGACAATACAAGAGGGTGAAGTGTCATTAAAACTTGAAAAACCCAAATTGACTTTAAATGCATATATATTGATGTGTTTAGGCATATGTAGATGTAGGTATATTCAAGGAGAGAAGAGAGCTAACATTTCTTGAACACCAAGCATTGTGCTAGATACTTTACATACAATGTCTCACTTAATCCTCATAGTAAATTTATGAGAGATGCATTATTAAGCCACTTTACAGATAAGGAAACTGAGGGTCTAAGAGTTTACATAACTGGCCCAAGTTAATAGAAGTAAGCCATAAAGCTAAGACTTCAATCCAAGGCCCTTACCTATAAAGCCAATGTTTTTCCCACTATATACCATTAAGTGGCCTTGCAGTTTATGGAGACCATGGCATAATCTACAGCTCGGTCACGGCTGTCAGGAAGGGCAGGAGGAAGAGGAAGGCCAGAATGATGTGGTTCAGCACAGGAAGCATCAGAGCAGCAAGAGGCAGCAAGAGGCCGTTGTGAGAAACCCATGGTTACGGGAAGATGGGGAGGGAACCTGAGGTGGTAAAACAAAAAGTCAGGACTCTCCGCCTTTCTCTCCACGAAGGGTTTCAGTAGTAAGTAGCTGGGCTTCCAAGTCGAGCAGGGAGCCAGAGGTGAGGGCGTGCAAGAGAAGGCGGACTGCCTGATGGACGTCCCTGGAGGGGAGGCAGCCACGACAGCACCAACACCGCTCTCTGACACAGAGCACGGGCAGTGCCACCTTCTTCCTGCTAACAACTGCCACTATGTTACTGTCCCACCGTTACCAGCCTTGCCTTTATTCAGCATCCGGTTCAACTCAACTAACATTTCCCCAGCACCGCCTATGAGCCTTGATACGGTTTCAGACAAAGAAAAGACAACCCCTGCCTTCTGGTATTTAAAAATCTGTAAACAAATGTATAAACAAATAGGTCCCTACTATATTTAAGCTCTACAAGGCCAGAGATCTTGTCTCTCTCCTTTCCCCCTCTCTCTCCTTCCCCACCTTTCTTCTTTCCTGCCCTTCCTCCTTTCATTCCTACTACAGGGCAGGCACTCTTCTTGGTCCTGGGAGTACAGCAATAAACAGAAGAGAAGGATCTCTGTTCTTTTGAGCCTCATGTTCTAGAGCTGTGCTGTTTAATACAGTAGTCACTAGCCACATGTAGCTATCTACATGCAAACTTAAAGCCATAAAATTACATATTTAGCTCTTCAGTTGCACTAGCCACATTTCAAGTGCTCAATAGCCACACGTGAATAGTGGCTATCACACTGGATAGTGCAGATGTAGAATATTTCCATCAGCAGAGAGAGTTCTATTACACAGCACTGTCCTCAAGTCTTGTGCATTTAGACCTTTAGAGTCTAGCACTGTGCCTGGCACATAGTAAGCAGTATGGAGCAGTTATTAAACGTTAGTGTGATAGTATTAATGCAACAATAAAGGTATGTCCTAGTATAGAAATAGCACAGAGGAGGAAGCACTTAATGGGATGGGGTCAAAGACTATTACCCACAGGAAAGAGGAACTGGTGATAGGATTTGAAATGTGGTTAAAAGTTGTGATATACATTTGGTCAACAGAGGCAGCTTGCTACAATGTTAAGGGGACAGTAGTTAGAAAAGGATTCCTTTCAAAGTTAAATCACAACTCTAATGAGAGCACTGGTCAGAGGCTTCTTGGATGGGTAGGCTGAAATGGGGGGGGGGAAGAGGGGAGAAAGGGCACAATAGTAGCCTTCAACCCCCTAAGGAATTCTCATTAGGAGGAAGTAAACAAAAAGTACACTCTCCTTATTTTAGGAAATAAACAGTTTGCAATAAATGTCTGAAATAGTCCTGGTTCTTAAGAATTACTATGCTCTTCAAAATGAATGCTCTGTGAGGTCTCCCTTTTAATCAGCAAATACGCTAGTCAGAGCCTTCTATAAAAAGAAGCAGTACTTAGGTGTCCCTTCCTTAGCCACGAAAGGAAACTGAATAACAACATACACACGGTATGTGGTCGGTGATGGAGACCTCTGGGGTCTGGTTCAGAATAGCTCCAGTCCAGAGCTGTCCAACCCAGTGGGTGTCTCAGCTACATGAGAAGCAGAAGATTGGAGGGCTTGGGAAGGAGCATACACAAGTGCCACGTGGAGGCCAGGCTAGGCCAACTTCAATCACAATGTCTGCTTACCAGAGAAAAATAAAGGCAATTATCTTGCATAAAGGTGACCTGGTGGCTGGCCAGACACCCACTGTCCTTGTCATCAGAGTAAGTCCCACAGCTGACATTTAGACAGCTCTTACACATGCCAGACATTGTTTACTTCACTGGATTCCTACAACAGCCCTATGAGATGAGTACCATTAGGATTCCTTTTGACAGATGCAGGCACAGAGAAGTTAAGTAACTTGCCCAAGGTCACACAACTAAGTAGTAAGTGGTACGGCTAGAATTTGAAAGGACTCATCATATGCCAAGCGTGGTTGGAGACAAATGGGCCGAGGAGGGCACGGTGGGAGGGTTCAGCACTTGCATATACTGTCAGAGGCAGCCTGGAAACTTCCCAGGTGAGTCCCCTGCCTGACACCCCGAGGACAGGCGGGGCATGACCACAAGTGAGGAGGGTGGAGAGTCAGGCAAACTGCTCATGGTTGGGGGGTATTTTTAGGGCTTAAGTATCCTTTGTTTTTAACCCAGGAAAGCTCACTACTCTTGGGAGAGAAGGAAATTTCTACTCTTATCTTTGGTCATTACTCCATTCCTTAAGTTCATGGAGACGAAGGCAGTAGATGTTGAAGAGATCTGCCCATTCCGTACTTTTCCACGAAGTTCCAAGGGGAGTAAACAACAGTGACCCACCACTGCTGATATCTGCTGATGGGAAAATCCCTGGCTCGCTTCCTGGAGGTCCGGCATCTGACCCTGCTCGGCCGACTGCACCAGCCACTTGCAGTTTTCCATGAGGGGAAGCTTGTGAGGTCCCCTCTCCTCATGTTTAAACTGAAGGACAGCTACAAGCACTGCAAGGTCTTCATGTCCCTTCACTGGTAGCTATGTTGATTATCCCATTACAAACACACAAGCCCTCCGTCTTGGGAAAGATGATTTATTTTCTTAAATTTGCATCTATTTCCTAAAGTCCTTTGGCCCCATAAAGAAGGGTCAAGCTCCAATAAGATGGAAGGATAAAACCTGCCAGCAGAGAGATTCAAAAGAATACTGCGTTAAAAAAAGTAAGGCTCATGTGCTCTTACTATGACTGAAGCAAGCTTCACAGTCGTGCTTTACAGTAACATCCAGGTTCCATGGAAACCTTCTATGTTGTGTGTGCATTCGCAAAAGCAAAAAGCACCTTTCGGCCTCGGGGCACCTGTCCCACACTTCACAGCAGTGGGCCTTGCCTCTGAATGAGCGCTGCTGTGTGCTGCGTGCTCCACCTCGCACCCCAGCCCACACCCCAGGAGGAACGCGGAGGGGCCCAGAGCTCTGTGTGCTCCTGGCAGAATCTTTCCTTCCCTGACACCTGCCTCTCCTTCAACACTCGCAGCCTCACCGCCACAATCTGCTTGGGGACCCTCGGGACCAACCCCAACAAGTCCTGCATCCCTTTGCATATCTGTTACCCAAAGCTCCCAGGCATTCATCGTCACTCCTGTCCCCAATGAGGCTCTGCACGTCCCTCCTCTGCTTCCATGTCCCCCTGCCCGACTTGCAAATCTCTGTGCCTTTGGGGACTCAGGTCCTTCACCAGCAAAAGGCTCTATATTCTCCTCTTCTTTGAAACTCCTTCACCTTCTTGCTCCACCCACAAGTAGGCTCTCCCCTCTCCTACAGCCCCCCGAAGCAGCGGTTGTTTTGTCTTCCACAAGCCTCCCCCACTAGCCTGGAGGTGAAGTAGACAGACATCCCCCTTCAGTCAGAGCAGTGGCGACATTGCCAACAGCAGCTGGCTTGCAGGAATACTGCGATATTGTACTGTTTGGCTTTAGATGCAAATCGTTTTAAGGGATTAAATCCAATCCAAGAATAAGGATCATTCCCCTGTGCTTGCTAAGTTAACTTGCTAGCTTACTTCATTAACTTAAGCAAGTTGTTTTCTACAGATCGATAGTTTTTTAGTGAGTATAACCTGTTCTGTGCTAGGTGTTGAGGCAAGTTTAAAGTCCACACTTTGCTCTCCCCAAACCCAGTCTAGCTGGGGACGCGGGAGTTCCTGTGGGAAATGATTACCGGCATGTGAGTAGGCAGAGGCAGAGTGGAGAAGGGCGGGGAGCGGAGGGCAACCAGCACACGGGAAAGATGTAGCAAAAGGAACAGAGACTAAAACGTGCTGGGGAGCGAGAAAGCTACTCTAAGCCTTAGTTTTTCAGCCTATCATATTCATTTGCTCTCCCTAAAGTCCATAATAATAACAGAAAAGCACTTTCTAATGTTGGAAGGACATTTTAGCTATGTAAATATGCTCCGTGAGGTGGGGAAGTGAGAGAAAGAATAACAAGTCAGGCAGGGTCAGGGAATGGAGAGGTGCATGTGTAAACATTCTTCAAAATGGCAAAAGGTTTCTAGAGAGAAAACACACACACACACCCCCACACACACATCTACAAAACTGTAGAACTTGAGTGCTTAGCCAGGTTTTCAGAAACAAGCTATAGAAAGTAGCTGATATTGTTTTAATGGGCATGAGCTCAAACATAATAGGATGTGACTAGCCTCAAAGTCCAAGAAAAGTATTTTCCAATTGTCTAGAATCTCATTATCACGCAGAACTATCTACTTGTTCAGCCAAAACCTAAATGACTTTCTTCTATGTACTTTCTCTTTCGATGGTGCAAAAGCAATATGTGATCCTTGTAGGACAATCTAAACCTTGATGCAGAGACTGGGGTCTTACTAACCCCTCTAAAAGCACTGTATAGGATAGAGGCTTTCCTTGTGGTTGTCAGTCTCACTTCCCAACTACCTTTGATAAACCTGCCATCACCCATAAAGAGCTATAAACTCCTACTGCAACACTATTATCTTCTTCCAGTATCAGCTCTAGAAGTAACAAATTTCACAGCATCAGCTATCATTTCCTCTGTCTTGGACTGACTTCTTTACAAGGATCTTGATAATCTTAGAGTCCAGTCTTCCCGACAGCATTTTCCAAAGTCCTCATAAGCACTAAATGAACAGAGGATTACTTGGTCAAACGAGGCTGGAAATACTGGTTGAGATCCACAAAGTTAAATAAGTTTTCCTTAAGAATGGCTTTTTGGGATCTTTTAATGTCAAATGCAAATGGTGAATCTACTGGAGGAAGATATGGTATGTAGAGATTTTCAAACTTACTTAGGTCAAGAATACCTTTTATTTTAGCAAGCACCTTGTAGGACAGGTGTGCTGCTGAACACACGTTGGAATCTGGATCGCAAAAGAAGAAACTGGGGTCCAAAGAAATGAAATGTCTTGCTCAAGGCTTCACAAATGACTGTGGCTTCGCCCTGGGTCCAGTAATACTGAAATTTAGTGTTGACCTTACACACGACCTTCGTTTGTAGACATATGTAGTCTCAACCTCCATTTCTACTGACTGAAGAATGCTAACCTTTTTGTTTTTTCCCAATAAGGCATCTGTCCTCTCTTCCTATCACCCCCTGTTCCCCTTAATCACTTTAATTGCATTTCTTGGAACCTTGCCTGATTCTAAGCTATCTTTCTTGAAGACCAAGGCCAGGAACAGCATACACATTCCAGGTGGGAACAGGGATGGCTCTGTACATGTTTTCAGTCTGGTTTCCTAAACCTTCCCCAAGGACCCTAGTGTCTTGCGGGCCCTCCAGCCCATAGGAGCTCGGTGCTCACTGCACTGTCTTGGGCTGCACTGACCGCCGGGAGCGCAGCATCTCCTAAGTCAAGGCTTATGTTTCATTTCCTCCCCTAGATTAGGCAAGAGACCATCTTATCCTACCTCGTCTCTCCCACAGCGTCCAGCCTCCACGTGATCACTGCGTCCTCAAAAGTCTTGCATTTGCTTTGCTGAGTTGATATTTTAGAAGTTTCTTCCCTAATTATTATCTTGCTCTGGCCTCAGAGAAAACACATTCACCAAATGTCTGTGGCTTTCTGCAAGATCTTCTTGAAGTTTATCCCTGACAGTTAACTTTAGAATTACTCCAAATCTACTGTTACTTTCTTTAAGTTACTTAAAATTATTTTCTATAAACTGTTTCTTAGGGCCTTGCACTGCTTCTTCAAGATAGGAAAGAAATTTATATGCAATTAGAAGATTGCCTTTAAAACAAATGGTGGCTTTTACATAATAGTAAGGACCCTGGCAATTAAAAGAACAGCCGAGCAAACAGGGCTGTGCTGTTACAGGCAGATGCCCCGAGCTCTGCCGAATGTCAAGGCTCACTGGGGATCCAGCTGCTTTTTACTCCACAGCCATGAGGACAGAACATTCTTGGCAGGAGTCCCTGTCCTTGTGGGCAAGTTGCCTTTAAACGAGACCTCCCAGTACCTGGCACAGTTCTGGGCTCCCAGTAGATGTTCAATAAACATATCTTAAAGGAATAAATGATTGAATAAAGGAATGAACAAATGAACCAGGAAACATTCTGGGAGAGAAACATCTTAGGTGTGGCGCTGGTCTCGGCACTCAGGGAGAAGTTTTTAGAACCTTTTGCTCCTTTTCGCACTGAGACCCAGCCCCTCCGACACGTCTTTATCCTCTGAGGACATTCCGCAGATCCCGAATACAGAAGGAGGTAGTCTAGTCAGTTGTGTCCTTAGAATAATGAAAATTCAACATTTCTACACCTCTTTTATTCCAAAGAGAATTAATGCTTTAAAAACATTCACAGCAAACGCTTCAAAATGCTTCGAGGAAACAAAAGTGACAGTTGTTTCTATAGAGTACCTTGAGAAAACATTCAGTTCAAACACTATCCTAAAGCACTAAATATGTCTGATTTCATATTTTACATTTGGATTTTGTTTTTCCCTCTAAATGGCAGAAAGACAGCAGAATACTATGTTTGCCAACTCATGGAACAATTGTTACTATTCTGTATTTATTTCTAGGAGGATATTGTTACGGGGCTGTGCTCATAATAAAACCTTCATCCTAAATCTCAGTGCACCTTATGAATTTCACTCCGTCCTAGCTTTTTCCCCCAAAGAAGTCACTCAGGTTCCTTTAATAATACCAGTAACTAGCTCCAGCCGCCCACAGCTGCAGAGGTTTACTGTCCTGAGAGATTTTCAATGTTACAATTCATGCTTCCAATCAAAACAGTGACAGAACGGACATGATTTACTGAGAGGGACTTGATTAGGGACAAGCACACTAAGGAGCAAATACTAAACAACTACGGGGAAATTTTAATATGCAATGCTCTCTCTGTTCACAACAAAAACAAGCCAGAAACAATTTCCTGTGCTACGGCTAAGTGAAATGGAAGCTCGTTTTTAAGGTTCCTTGTAGCGTGTTGTATACATTTCAGCAAAGCAGCCTTCACCTAGGAGAGGCGCTGGCTCCTTAAATAACTCCATCCTGATTTCAAATGGAAACCAGCTGTACTTCAAACTGTAACAAGAACACCTATCCAGGAGGTTAAAGCTGGGCGGGAAGACACCTCACTGTGAAACGCTTCGAGTTTCTTTCTCTGGGTTACAAGTTCGGTCTTCAGTGAATTGTCAGGGACAACCTGCGGCCTGGAATTTGATTTCTTGATGCTTTCATAACATTATTATTTTTTCCTCTCTAGAGGATAAATAAACACACAATATACTATGAATTGGAGGCTGAAACACACATTGATTAGGAGGAGAGAAAAAGATTCTGGGAAGACAAATCTGGGGACTTTTCATGGAGAATAAGTAATTTTGAAAAACCAGTTTTAGATTTTTTTTTTTAATTTTTAAATGGCTTAACTCCTTCTCTGGTATAATCTGAGAAGACTCTATCCCCCCACTCTCTACCCCCAAATTTCCAAAAATAATAGCAAAAAAGATCTTAGCAGAAGTCAAGGGTCAATGGGTCTTGAATAGTTTTCAGGTTCAAATATGCACTATCAGCAACTCATTATAACGGCCACGTTACAATGAGTCACCCCTTGACAAGAGATTCCAAACCATAAAATTGAACAATTGCATATTTAGCCCTATGAACTGCATAACTTACAAATCTCAGGGGGGTAAATTTCAAACTGGGGAAGGCTGGAATATCTTATTAGCATAAAATCACACACACACACACACACACACACACACACACACACGAGTGTGGCAAAGGCAGGGAAGTGAATGCAGAGACTGCCCTGTGATCCTGGTTGAGTACACGGGTTTTCTGTGATGTGCTCTCTAATTCCAGAAGAACCCAGGGCTATTTGTCTGGTCTGGGGGCCTGTTTGATACAGTTTTCCTTAAAACCAAATTTGAAAAAGAATATTCTCTCTCTCTTTCAAGCTTTTGTTCACATAGGATAAGATCTGTACCCCTCTCCACCCCACTTCATTTTCTTAGCATTGCAGAAGAGAGGAACTAGTGCCTTTCTGGTACTGCTTATAAGCATGTCCTAGCCAGTCGGCAAAAACACACCTGCATTTATGGAGTTAATTGACATCTTATTATTAATAATTTGCTCAGATTCTCTCTTCTACCTCCCTCCCCCTCTCCCCTTCTTCTTCTCTCTCTCTTTTTTTTTTTTAAGAGAGAGAAAGCTAATGAAAACCACGTTTATGTGCTCAAAGGCACAGAGGAAATTCATTACTCTGAGGAATAGCACACTCCACAAGTGAAATGAAAGTAATCTTATTTATGACAGGAAGGGGCCCGAGCGAGACTGAACTCCATCCACCACACTCGACTGCTGCACAGCAAAGGAGCTGCCCGGCCCCTGTGCCCGATCCAAAAAGTGTCTCGCTGACAACAGGCACATTTGCAGCCCTGGGTTTGAAAACTGTTAGACGCTCCAGAAAAACAGCCATTTAATAGAGACAAGCAAAGGAAATCTGTTTCGAATGGACCGTTCTTCCTTCACACCTTCCAGTATTTTCCTGGGACTCCTTGTTACTAAATTTCAAAAAGATACCTCATCAAATCGTTAGTCCATGGCATTTATCAAGTACCGGCCTGTAAATATAGCTATGCTAGTTTTATGGCCTTAATTCTCTTATTAGAAGAGTTTTTCACTGTAAATTCACGGTCCCTTTCCCATGTCATTAAATAATGGAACTGCTTATGTAACTCCTTTTCACGGCCCTTGCAGACAATTCTCCCTTTCCTTCTTGAAAATTCCATCAGTAGTAAGTGTATTTCCCTTTTGACTATTTGGGTTTTTTCCCATATGGCTTCTTTTTCTCATTCATTCAGTTAGTCAACAAAAATCCTTTAGCTCTTGTGTGCTGGAGGCCGTCGGGGAGAGTCTCCACACTTTTTCTTCCAAGAACAACTTTTGCTAGAATGCCCTCTAAGATCATCAGTCCCACCCCCTCATTTATAGACGAGGAAACTGGCTCAAGGGCAGATCCTAGACTGTATAGCTTCCTTTTTATTTAAGAAAATATACTTTTTATACTCTAAGAAGCTTCCCATGTTTATCACTGAAGGAAAAGGTATTATGGCTTGGATTCCATACAGCAAGGGGTTTTATAGTTCCCCAAATCTTACGAGAACCATTTATCTCTACCTTCACTGTAACATGAAAAGCGTCAAGTAGTCTGAAGTCACATCCACAGATACTATACCAGAGAGCCATTGGGAATTAAATAAATTAACTAATTTGAACCAACACATGTTTATTAAGCCCTGAGGTGCCAAGAAAGTGCTAGGCCCTGGGAAAAAGCAGACACACACCCTTTGCCACGTGTAAGGGAGGCAGGGAGGTAAACAGGTGGACCTGTTACAGGTGTTCGGTGCGGAAGCCCAGGGTGCTATGAGAGAGAGGAGGCTCGCCCCACGGTGAAAGGTGTTGGTCTGGAGACGGAGTGGCAATGATTATTCCAGGCACAAGGAACAACTCATGTATAATACAAGCCTGGAAAAGAAAGTTTCAGGATTTTTGTAAAGTCAAGGTCAGTAACCCACACTGGAGGGAGGTAAGAAAGGGGTCATAGTCAGTCTCTGATTGTCACTGACCACACCTAAAATCCAAGCATTCTTTACTTGCCTTGTCCAAGTTAACATTTTTAAGGGTGGGATGTAACCTGATGTGTGCAGCTATTCTCGCTTGTCTTCCAAGACGCTATTCTCAGTTCTGCTTTGCAATAACCAAAGGTGACCCACTTCTCTTGAGAAGGTCGTGCATTCAATTCCTGTAGCATTTTTCAAGCACCATATTCATATGCACTACTCTCTCCACTGTGCCAGCTCAGCTCTCTGTGCACATTTCTCAGTCACAACACAGATCACACTGGATAGGGCTCCGTGGACTCCCTATGAGGTCCAGGAAGGACTGTCTTATCCGTTTCCATAACCCTAATACCACACCAAGCACATAGCAGAATGATAAATGTTTGTTGAATGAATACATGTGTTTGGTGGGATACAGCTCAAATCTCAAAACACAGTTAAATGCACCTTTAAAAAAAGTGTTCTACATAACATGCTTTGATGCAGATGGTAAGGGGACAATCCAAACATTGTTAGGGATCCCTATTCTATGCAAATACATAACTCAGCATTCCCTGCTGTTAGGGTACACAGGAATACTTTCGCTCTGAACTTACAGTATCCACTAGAAAATTTTATTGGTATAGGACTTGGTGGCAGATGTTTTGAATAAAAAGTAGACATTACAAACTAATGATTTAGCAAAACAAACCAAAAGTCAGCAAGTCAGGAGGGAGGAAAGAAACTATGTTAAAACATCCAGCTTTATTACAGTGTCTGCTATGTGCTACCTCAGTTTCTCATTAGACAAAGCTCACTATATTTAAGGCAATTTTAACAGAGTAAGTACAGAAAAACACAGTAATAAAGGCTAACCATGGACGTGGATGGTCAGGACACAGGCCAAGGTTATGGATTTTATGCCTCTGATGCATCACAGCTGGTACCTGAACACCTATCTTTCTTTCAGCACTTACTGGGGACACACTGGGGACCTACTATGTGCCGGGCACTGTGCTGTGCATTGGGAACACAGAGGTGGGTACAACAGCTCTGCCCTGAAGGAATTTATAGGAAGGGATACAGAAAAGCCAGTAAACAAGAAATTACAACTAAACCAGCCTTGGTCAGAAGCAGCAGGGGAGCCAGGCCAGGCTTCCCAGGAGAAGCCAAATCCCTCACATGCACGTTGTCCATCATCACGTGGTTCAGACGAGACTTTGACAACTGATCAGCACGTCTTCCACCACCATTAGAAAAATAACTCAAGTAGAGCGCTTCTAACCCCAGCTTATCTTCCAAGATGGTCACACAGCTCCGTGTGCTCCCAGAAGATTTGTATTAGCACTGCATTGCCAAATAATGTATTTATTAAAATACATTGTGCTTTCAGAACTCACCAAGTTTGGGGAGGGGAGGAATGGAGAGCAAATGGGTAAACAGGATACCTCCGCTGTAGTAGCGTGTTTGGCCACAGGGAGGCGCTCTGGACTAAAGAGTGAGCGGGCTGCTGTTCTCCCTGCACATTCTCTGCTCCAGGAGACGCTTTCAAAGAGCACAATGGGTTTATCCAACATCAGGAAGGCCCGCAGCTCCTGCAGGAAGGCAGATGTTTGTCCAGCACAAAGTACAGATGTTTCTGACTGAAGTTCCAAAATAAATCTTACTGGTGATGGAAGAATTAAAAGAAGGCGGTGACTGCTGCTTAAGAGAGGGGCTTCTAACACTAAAAATAACCCTTTTCCTACCCAGCCACCTGGGGTGGGGGAATAAATAAATAACACACACGCAAAATTAAAATATTCAACAACAATCACCACCACTAAAAACCCCCACAAAACAAAACAAAGCTCTCAGAATAAGGAGAACGTTTTTGACAACGATACACTGTTGGAAGCAGCTCTGGTAATATTCCCCCAGGTGCTGGTTTTGGATCATCCTATTCAATAGGAATCTGCCTTAACTTTCAAGCTGAACTAGCCAATAATCTCATGTTTGCAACAGTACAGTCAGTAGCCATGGCAATAAAACTGATGTCACAAATGCAGCTTTTTGGTTACCATTCCTGGAACATGTAGGAGCAGAACGCAGCAAAATCATCTCTGTCCTGTGCGAGCTCACTTTTCAGGGGTCAAGTAGATTCAGAAAAACTGGATAAACTGCATACTGTTACAATAGGAATCTTTAAAAAGCTGTCAAAATCTTTATGCAGATTTTCAAAACTCCAGTGCTTCAATATTTTCATCTAGCTAAACCTCCTGAGCTCTTTAGCCGTGAGTATTCCAAATCTTCTTTTTCCTAGACAAAATAAATGAATTGTGCTAGAGATGAGGACGAAGTTCTAATTAGAAGACAGGTAAAAGAAAACTTATACTTCTCCCTGTTTATAACATTTATTAATAGTTTTAAACTGGGTTTGCATGAATTTTTTAAAAGTCTCTTAAGAGAACCTAAAAAACATTCATCTTTCTCAAGATTTCCCAAGTATTCCAGGACATTAAAAAAATGATCAAAATCTTATCCTCCCTCCAGCTCCCATCCTCCTTCTCTCCCCTAAAAAAGAAAAGAAGCAAAAGTTCTTGCCATAATAATCACTTTTGGGTGGGCACCAGTGACTAATTATAACACAATAGACTATTTTCTGCTCCCTAAAAATAAGGAGGGCAATTATCCAGGAGTGGGGGGGGG
>CM052449.1:4108869-4206176 GCA_028533085.1 Varecia variegata | reverse complement strand
GAAATGCTTCAAACAGGGCCTGATACGTAAACATTTAACTCTTCCCAAGCACACTGGACACAACCGTCTGTCTCCCAAATCTCTCCATGTTAACCCATAAACAAGCTTTCCTGCAGGCCAGGTCTGCTCAGCCCCGTCGCTGCCCTCCCGGTTGCCCTCTGGTACCCCTCACTCGACCCAGCCCCCCACGCCCATCCCA
This sequence comes from Varecia variegata, assembly GCA_028533085.1. Lineage (NCBI taxonomy): Eukaryota > Metazoa > Chordata > Mammalia > Primates > Lemuridae > Varecia > Varecia variegata. Next base: position 4,205,977 of record CM052449.1, on the reverse strand, counting down.
CTCGCTGCCTCCCATCAGCATGATCTGGTTTCGCACCGATGGGCTGCCTGTGTCATTCACCTGCGGCCAGGTCTGCGCCACCTCCAGGTGGGTCTGTCCACCCGCGCCTCAGCCCTGCGGCTGGTGGAAGTGAAGGTGAAACTAATGCTTCAGAGTTTCTACAGTGGGAGGTTTCTTCACGATCACTGTATTTCTCTTTTGTTGGAAAAACCAACCCTCTAGATGTTTCATGACTTTCACCCTTTATTTTTTTTTTCATTCACTGTAAAACTAGTGGCTCCAAGGACAAACAAGACAGATGCGGTGTCTGCCCTCAATTTGCTCATAGTTTAGTAAGGAATATTCTACTGAAGAGTCAATCACACATTAGTGATGTCAAGTCCCCAAATAACCTGTTTTAACTTTGTAATTTACATGGTTCTTCTACTTGGGCAAGTTACTTAACCCATGTGTACCTCATTTTGCTTATCTGAAAAATGGGAATAATGATAGCCTCTACCTGTGGTTTGGCAAGCAGCCTCAACTCTCCCCTCAGCTGGTCTCCTTAACGTAGGACACAAGCTGTGCAACTACAGGAAGAGCCCTGAATGAGATAATTCACTTTAAATAGTTAAAAGCAGCAGTTGAAAGGCTGGTGCATTGTAAGTGCACAGTCGTAAGTTATTATTAATTGTGACGGTCAAACAAGACTAATGGAAACGCACGGGGCATGCAGAGATTGATATCATTCAGAGCCTTATATATTTTTGCAGCAGCTTTGTCTCATTAGAAACATGTTTGCAGTTGACCTTAAACGTAAGAAGACAGCTTCCTTGTTACGGGCAGTTCATCCTTCAGGAGCCTCTGAATCCTGTAAGATGTCTCTTTCATTTTTGACCCCTGCTTCAGCACTTCTCGGAGGGTAACAAATGAGCATGTTATGTTTGCCTGCCGCGGGTAACTCCTGTCTGTGAGATGCAGCAGGAGATCACCGGAGAGCGTTTGGATTGATGACGGATTGCCTTGAGCCTATTTATACATGCAGCAAAACTGAGGACAGGTTGAAGGAGGCATGAAGGATGGGAGGGAGAGAGAGAGCCAAAATGTGGAGAGTGAAGGCAGAGGATGGTCAGAGACGGAAACGTAAAAGGAGGGGCAGTGGGAGCAGCCAGACTGGAAACCTGGAAGCAGAGGCCGGGTGGCAGGGAGGAGGGGAGGGGCAGAGGGACAGAACTCATTAGCCACCAACAGAAAGGCAGAATTTCAAAACAAAATGCATCGGGCAGATTGGGAAGATAGGAGAATAAAAGAAGTGAAAACAGAAATCAGGATGAATAGACTCCAATGCCAAAATGGAAAACATACATTATCAGATTATGTCTGTTTTATGTAAACAAAGGAGCAAGGGTTTTTCTGATAGACATCACTGAGCTCCTCTGAAGTCACTGCTATAAGTGTTCCATTGGCGTTTTTATCCTTTTGCTGCATTGTGTTTGAAATGGACACACTTGGGAAACCTACAGAATGTCCTAAATACTGAAACACTACAATATAATAAACATTATATTGTATCATAGGAAACTATCGTGTGAATAAAGACAAAACTGTTATGCTGTTAAGACTATTCCCATCACCTCTCCTTAGTATGCTGTATCCATAGTGCCATGTCGGTCTCATAACATCCCTTTGAGATAATACATGATTGTAGCATGGTTTTTATTTCACCAAAAGAGATTAAAGGACTAGCCAAATAATCCATAAATTCTTCACGTAACTAGGGACATCATCTGAGTTTCCTATTCCATTCTAAAATGATCGCCCACTCTGTTCATCCTCCAGCAACAAATGGACCAGGGATTGGGCGCACCCAGGTGGGAGTCTGTGTGCCTGATGTGTTAACTTTATAAACTGGAGCAACTAACCTGGCCTCTCTGAGGTTCCACTTTCTCTTTCTGTAAAATGGGAATACTGTTACTTTTTTCCCAGGATTATTGTAACTATTAGATATATAAAGTATTTGTAATAAGTTGATGGTTAATAAATAGTAGCTATTATTATTTTCTTGTAACAGCAAATAGTGCTATGCACCTTTGTAGTCAAGAAAAGGGATCATTGCATTAGGCAAAATGGGGAGTAGGGCAGCAAGATTAAATCAAGGAAGGAAAGGAAAATGATCAAATGGAAAAGCACGCTAGCGGGGGTGCATCACACAGTAGAGTGGCGATGTATTCCTTTCTTGCCTCTGGATCAGTGCACCTCATGGAAATAAATACAGAAATGGAGTGAAGTCAGCCACAAACTTCATGAAATGCTATTAAAACGGGGGGTTGGCATCCCTCAGAAGATGTTTTTATCTGTACCTTAAGGTTAACGTAAGGATTAAGGGGGAGCCAGACTATAAAAACAAACGTTACATAGCCTGAAGGCTGAGTTTTTGACATGCACAAACCTGGGAATCAGCAGCAGTCTCCCAGAGTTTACATCCTTTCTAGAGTCCCAAGGACAGAGAGGCTTTCTAAATTATGGAACCAGTCCCATCCGATAGACGTGGCTCATAGGTGAGATCATAAAGCGACCTTATTTTGTTTCTCACTTTACATTATTCAGTGGAGTCTAGTCCTTCCCTATCCTAGGATGATTATTTGGGCAAGCACGTAAGTTTTCTTAGGAACTACAGACAGCCTCAATTTACTAATCTGTATGTCCATGTCACCATCAAAGCTTTGAGTGTGATTTCCAGTTAAGGCATCTTCTCTCTCCCAACCTGTGCCTGCTGCAGTTGAAGAAAGGAGACGTGACTGGCTGCGCCTCGCTCCCTCACGTGACTGGCTTCTCCTCGCTCCCTCACGTGACTGGCTTCTCGCTCCCTCATGTGACTGGCTTCTCACTCCCTCACGTGACTGCCCTCTCCCTCACGTGACTGGCTTCTCGCTCCCTCATGTGACTGCCCTCTCCCTCACATGACTGGCTTCTCTCTTCCTCACGTGACTGGCTTCCTCTCACTCCCTCACGTGACTGCCCTCTCGCTCCCTCACGTGACTGCCCTCTCGCTCCCTCACGTGACTGGCTTCCCCTCGCTCCCTCACGTGACTGGCTTCGCCTCGCTCCCTCACGTGACTGGCTGCTCCTCGCTCCCTCACGTGACTGGCTTCTTCTCTCTCCCTCACGTGAGGTTTCTTCTCCTCCCACAGCTGAAAAATTGTAGTCTCTGACCCCTGAAAGGTCAGAGTTCAGAGAGAAAAGAGCAGAGAAGCGCAGGGAAGTTCTTACTTCTCTGATGCTGTAATGAGCAGGTGTCACACTGTCCCGTCTAGGCGGATGTTTCAGCCTGGCCCTTTCTCTTCGTATGCACCTTGGTGGGATTTTCCGAGACACCCCATTCTTCGTGATCCTCACCTGCGGTTCCCTCAACGTGGGGAAATGCTGTTGTGCCTATTCCATTTGGTCGGTTTGATGAGAGAATTGCATCATGCTGTTTATGTGTTATTTTATTTTTGAGTAGTTGTGTGTGCCATTGCCTTCTCAGTTAACCATGTAAAAAGCATGAAGAGTAAGTCAAGTAAATGAAAAAATAGAGATAAGTGAATCTGAACAGAAATACTCCTGCTTAGAGTTAGTTTGGTGAAGAACTTACCAATTACTCTGATTTACAAGAGGCTCTGATGATGGTGGCAGATTGCCAGTCCTCAGTTTTCCTCCTGCTCAGGTGCGACAGCTCACCTTTCCATGAACTCAGCTTAAAGAGAAAGTCTGTAGGAACCTGTGCTCTGGAGACTTCAAGAAAAAGGAGAGGAAAAGGAGAGAAAGGTCTAGGAAAGTGTTGTCTTAAAGAGGAAAGTTTGTGAAGAAAGGAATGGCCATTTGAAAAGGAGAGTTTGCTCATCTGCATTTTAGAAAAACAAATCATAGCCACAATGAAGGGGAAAGGGTGTGACACATAGATCATTCATTTTAAAATCCTTTCAAACTCTTGTTGGTTTGCAACTAAAAATTACAACACATTATATATCAAGCTTTAAATCTTTACAAAGTATTAGGTTGAGCCAGATGAAATTCCCACTTTATAGATAAAAATGTTCAAATGTTGGCAATTTCATATGGTTTAAATTTTTTTTAAACCTCTTTTATCACAAACACTGAATTCTTCCTTGTAGCCTAGAAATTTAAAAACATAAATTAGGTACTTTTATAATCCCCTGGCTAGATCCTAAGCTTCTTGAGATGAAAAATGATATCTTACTTATCTTGGCCCTGCCTGCAGCACCCAGCACACAGTAGTTGCTGAGAGAACACTCGTTAACTTCTACCACGAACTCAGAGTCATGCTGGGACTTGTGGCCATTGTTAGCCACAAAAGGTGCAGAATTAGATTCTTATCATTGAGCTTTCCCTTGATACACAAAGTGGAAGGTACAAGAAGTTTAAAAATCTTACATGTGATCAGCAACTGTAAGAAAACTTTATACTTTTTTTTCACTTTAAATTGCCCAGGGAAGGGAGGGCAGTGTCTTAAGAGAAATTATTTCTTGGTGATCTGTTCAGCACTTTTTAAAAATCTCCACCTACTGACTCCCTCACCAATCCACCCACTCTCGTTGGTATTTTTCTTATTTGATTGGAAATTCCCAAGTGTGTTCAGGGCTTTGTTCTAGAATGGGTGAACATAGCTGGAATTGCAGAGTGTCATCTGTTGCATATTTGAAGAAACTTTTTAAAACCTAACTCCATCCTAACTTGTTAACTTTGACCCAGAATTCTAGGGAGACACTTGGACACTAAAATCATAAATGATTGATATTTGTGTTCCTGGACTAATTGTTTTAAATGCAAAAAATTTGCATCTGGCATTTTGCAATCTTCTAAAGGAAGTTTTCCAGACACTTTTGGGGGTGTGTGATTTCTTAATAGAATAAAACTGCCATGGTTTTATAATATGCTTCTAGGTGGTACTAGATACCTCTCCAAAACATCCTCAAATTTATCAATGCCCAAATCCCCCAAATCACAAAGATGATGTTAGCATTTCATTATAAATGCATTTGGGATCCTCAGTAACTTGAAAGGCCTCTATTTTAGTATTTAGAATGAAACATTATGCTAATTAATAAAATAAAGAGCTAAGCAGCATGCCAAATGAAATAAACATTTATTGGAAATAAATAAAATGACTTTGCTGTAGTGGTAAGGTTCTAAAGTATACTCTGAAGAATGCTGCATGTGTTCATATGTTTTCCCTAAAACATGCTGAATATCATGTCCAGATCTCCAGACCCCTGTGGGAGCAGGGCAAGGCTTACCCCTAATGCCAGGGAGCAGTCTTGCAGTCGAACAATACTAAATAAGTATTTTATGATCAATACCCTTTAAACTGCAAGACAAATTTTAAAACTTAAATTGTCTGCGGCTTAAATGTATGGCTCCCAATTAAATGAGTGAGTTGTGTTTTGAAATCCTCATGTCCTGCTCAAAATTCCCTACAGCTTTTTTTAAAAGCTATAAAATGTGTTACTGGCGACAGAATTCAGCTTAATAAGTTTCAGAAGGTTTTGATAGTTCATTCACACTTTAGCTTATAAAAGGTGTAGGCAAGTAAGCAAAATCATTGTTCCCATCTCCTACATTATTGGGAAGGGTACAAAATCCAGCTGCATTTCATTAAAGTTGTTTTGGAAAGTTGAAGACAGCCATGAGGGAAAGAGGACTCAAAATTAAATACTTGGGACCTAAGGTTAAACATCACACATGGCTCTATGTGCCTCTCTCCTTTTATATTATGATGACAAATGATTTTAGGCCTTTGCTGACCTGAGTTTGTCACTGATGATTCAGCAACAAGAAGAACCACTTAGACTTGTTTAGGATTCACAGTGTACAGGCAATTTCCCATTCATTCATATAATGAATGGTCATATAATGGTCACTCTTAGGTCATACATACCCCCAAGGGACCCTGGTGTCAGAGCAGCTTCAACCTTTGTAAGTTCTTTTATGACTCTGGTCCCATTGGAAAGCATTTGATTCCAGTGTCAATCACCTTGTGGTTCTTTTGTTTCCCTGATAAAGAATTAAAAATGGGTTGGATCCTCATAGCAGTGTTTGCAGAGCACCCTTGACAATGGTGGCTTTGTGGCACAGTATTGAGGTCATGATTTTATAGAGCAGCAGAAAAAGTTACTTATAAAGACAAGCCAGCACTCAAATTCTTCAACTTGTTACGTCAGTGATTTTAATGTTATACATGTTCTTCAACGTCAATCCTTTTGTTTCGATATAAATATATCTGACATAGCCTCCACCTCTCCCAAAGTTAGAGTTTTGTAAAAACTGCCTTTGGAGTAATTCACCCACTTGGGGTCATATTTATCACCCATTTCATTGACTGCCTATTTGGGAAGCTAGCATAGGCAACAATGGGTAGGCCTAAGATACGCTTTTTGAACGGTCCACAATTCCCTTACATCCTCCTTCATGTGTACAAGGCACTCCAGCTGCTTTGCAAAGAAGTGGTAAACAGATAACCCTATTTAATCACTCAGAAAGCTACGGCAAGTCAATATTTGGAATCAGGCTGTTTCTTAGGAAAAAAGATGACAAACAAAGCAGGCTACATTCTCCAGAACGGAAGATACCAGACTATCAGACGGAGCATCAATCTTAGTGAGGGCCTATTTACTGGCAGACAAGGATATTAGATGTACCCCTAAAACAAATATAAATGTTTCTTTTTCCATATTCTAGGTAATGAAACCAAACCAGAAAAAAAGGAGAGGATTTGTGACTCTAGTTCTGCTTGATTTCTTCCAGCAGAGGTCACCATTTTCATTATCTAGATGGGTTTCAAAGTCCTAAACATAGGAACTGTTAGGTTCCATAAATTAGAATAGACAAATTATTGAAGGGACCCTAGAAACTGAGCCCTCAGCTCCTGGAACCAAGAACAGACCCTCTACTTTATTCTGTAGATAAGGAAAAATAGCAATTGTCTAGAAAATGTAGGTTGTTCAAGCAGTTTAATTTACCCACTAAGCTAAGATAAATGCATCTCCTTTGAACATTTATACACACATGTATACACGCACACACACATACATATAATATTATGGTTTTAAAGTTATTCGCCTGCTTTAAAATGTGGCTTCTCCCCTCTTACACACAAAAAAGAGTCATAAATGTTGCTTTAAATCTCTGCCGTATTGTGATTTTAGATGTATCCATCCTTAAAACTGATTGGCTAGGCATTGGAAATGACACACACTTATACTGAACACTGAATTTGGCTTTATAGGATCTGCTGTTCTTATGTGGCTCGGCAGAGTTATCATGCCCTTTTCTTCCTTCATTTGTGAACTTTGTACCTTATATTATCTGGCAAGCATCCAGGTCTTATTTTGAAGGCACTGAAACAATACCTTGTGTAGACGGAACCATAACACTGTCGAAAGGCATCGCAGTAAAGCAGGGGGTTGAGCAGTTTGCACTGGAGCTCAACAAAAATAACCTCTGCGAGAATAAGGAATGGTGATCGTCAATGATGCCCAATGTGCATGCTAGAGAATGGATTTTCCGAAAGTATTTGTTGCTCCAGGTGGATCGTTATCTTGACTATTTATGTCATGTGCATCTCCCTAAAATAAATTGGGATGAAGTATAGGTATATAAAGGTTCCTACTTCTCCAGTGTGTGCTATGTGTGCAAACTTAGAGAGCTGCTAAATAATTTTGAACAGTAGAGAGCAGTAGAGGAGTGTCTGAGTGCATAGCTGGCACAAGACGCTTGCAAACAAAATCAGGCATATTCTCCTAAGATGATGTTCACTTTCCACTGACAGTGAAAGACTTTTGAATTATGTTATGAATGTATCCATTTTTAAATAGCGGATAAATAACATCTAAGCAATAAGCTATCAAATAGGAATGCTAGTAATTATACTGATAAACTATTTATTATAAGTTAAAGCTATTTACTTTGTTGGAAGAGTGGAAAAAATCAGTAACATTCTGTACAAGCTTTAGCTTGTCAGTAATAGCTATAATTCAAAGCAGGCCTCTGAGTAGTTATATTGAAGAGTCATCAAATTCAATGTAGTTTCAGTGAATGCCAGTGTACTCCCAACATTCAAGACATTTGCATTAATTTACCAATAATGTGTCTGTCACTCATTATGTAGTCAAACTAGCCTTTGTACAAACTGCATCACAATTCTGATCTGTTTCCCTTCGTAACTCTGCTTGAGTGGTAGTGATAGTGTCAGGGATAGTAACATCATCACCACTGTGCATACTCTGGGCCAGACCCCACACAATGCAACATCTATTGTACTCTTTTCATTTCTAGTCTCCCATAACCACATGTCCAAAGCCAGATTTTGGATTCCTTGTCCTTATATTTTTCCATCTCATAAATAGTACCACCATCCCCCCAAGCCAGAAATGTGAGAATCATCATGGATCCCTCCCTCTTCCGTACTCTCACAAGTCCTCTTGATCCCAATTCTAAAATATATCTCAAATCCATTCCCTTATTTCCAACTCCACTGTCACTCTCTTACCTAGGCCCCCATCATCTCACACCTGCACCACCGCAAGAGCCTCCAGCTGGTCTTTCTCCTCCCAGTGGCAATGTGATATTTATATTTGAAAACATGTATCAGATCCTAACATTTGCCCATATGAAATCTTTTACCTGCTGCCCGTCCATCTTGGAAGGCAATCCTAATCCTTGACAGTGGCCCGCCAAGCCTGACCACCTCTCCTACCTCACCCAGCACCCACTCCAGGTTCTTTCTGACTCAGGACCTTCCCACATGATGTTGCCCCTGTCTGAAGGCTGGGTGATTTGGGAAAGTCACGTAACCTTCTGGGCCTTGGTTTTCTCCTCTGTAAGATAGGGAGCTTGGTCCTTTCTAGCAATGACCTTCCTGTTTCCTTCAAAAAGATAGTAGTTCTCCTGAATATTTTTTAATAACCCTCTACCAAGCACTGATCCTGAAATAATATGAGAGGTTAGCCACATTGGAAAAATACTTTCCAAATAGTACAAGAATATAAAATGCTTTGAAACTGAGATGTATATATTAACCAGCAGTGTTTTCAATTAACAGAGAGATGTTTATACTATGTGCAAAGTCTTAAAGCCTAAAATTACAGCAGGACAGGAGACTTCGTCTTTCTTAAAAAGTAAATTTACTGCTCTTTCACTAGTTTCTATTTGAATGCACCAGTTACGTGTGGGTTGTATCCAAATTGACATTCTAACCATGAAAATGCTCTTTTAACCTTTATTAAAACTGCATTTTCAAGGTTTATTCTGTTCTCATCAGCAGGACAGTGTTGTCAAGTTTCCAATTTCAGATTGTCAGGTACCCAAACCAGAATTCTTCCATTGCCTATAGCAGATAATAAATAATTAGATGCCTTTAAATCAGTCTACCACAGAAAATGAAGGTAAATTTTTGATTTTACGTTTGTTTATAAACTGCGCCAACCCCACACCGGTTCAGCCCAGTTCTGCACGCTTTGCTGAGTATCTACCGGGTGCCAGGCACCATTCCAATACAGGCTGTGTAATCAGTACATCCCGGGCCCAGCTAGCAAAGGACTCACCATCAAGCAGGAAGAACCATATGCAAAAAAATCATGTCAGAAACCTGGTAAAGTAATAGGGGAAGGTGCTGGGTGCTCTGGGGTCACACAGTGTTTCTGTCATCGTGGAGAGATCAGGCAAAGTGCGATGGATGAATAGTACCTACCTAGCAAGGAAGAAAACAGCGTTCCAGGAAAAGGAGTCAGGTATGCAGAGAAACAGAAAGTGCAGCAGGACAGCCGTGTCCTTTGGAGAAACAGCGGGAATTCAAGAGGGTCTGTGGCCAGAGTCAAAGCTGGGAAGAGAGGCAAGCGCCATGTCATGAAGGACCTGATATGTCCTGCATTCTCGCCAAAAGATTTGAAATGTAGTCTGAAATACTACTAATAATGACAACAGTAGCTAACTTCGTGACCTCACTGAATCCACTTTGCATGATAGAACTCATGAAATCCTTGAACGGCTGATGAGGTTCCAGCCCAGCTAAGCATCCTCTCAGGTCCTACTCTGAACCTCTGTTATTCTACCTCCAAGAGAAAAGAACCATAGAAATTGTATGACCTTGGGCAAATTACTCAACACCTCTGAGCCTCATTTCATCATCTGTAAAATGGGCATAATTATAGTACCTGCCTCATTGGATTATTGTAAGAGCTAAACAAGTTAAGAAATATAAAGTGCACATGGCATGTACCTGCTGTTACTACCATGTTCAACATCATCATTTTAGTTAATTTTTAAGATTTTAAGAAATGGAACACCATTACCATATTTGCTTTTTAAGAGGTGACCAGGAGAGAAACTCAGAACCCATTTTGCTTTTCGGTTGTAGCACTCTTTTGCCTGGCAAGACTAACCATATTGTTTTTGAATTAATGATTTCAATCCCCCAAGACACCTTTTAAGTGACATGTGGTACATACAAATGAATAGTTACAGGAAAGTTCTTCATTTTGTTAATGTATGTTTAAAATAGCTCACCACAGGGCATGTGTGTGAAGTCTTAATGACACAGAAGAAAAAAATATTTCATATATGTCCTTTTATAAAGATACAGCCTCAGACCACCCCGAGGTAGAAGAGGCAGAAGAGTGTGAGCCGTGTCACTGCCTCGGCCCCTGAGTGCCCACGCACCTGCGGCATTGTCCACACCCGTCGGGCTGGGGGAGTCTCCCAGGGGCAGGCAGGCGGGGTGGACCAGGATGGTCTTCTCAGCCCCTTTTGAGTCCAATAATATCTTTCTACTTACTCTTGCTGTTAACTGCTCTCAAAGAAAACCAGTTCAATAGATCACGTTGGCTGAACACATTTTTCTAGGAGATTTCTGGCCCCTGCTTTACCCTAAGTATGATATTTAATAACTATGCCACATTTTTAGTGTTGCTTCGCTGTTGGGGGCCGGAACCTGAGAGCGTCAGTACCTTCCCATATTCCAGGGCCTGCTCTTTTACCTGAGATTGATGTCACAACCGAGTTTATCTACTGCTCCTTCCTTTTTGTGTGTGTGTGTGTGTGGTTTTAAAGCAAAATATGTCCCTTTAGTTTTCTAAAACAACTAATCACAATGCACATCCAATAATTAGGAAAACAATCTAAAAACAAAGTTTAAAAAAATAAACCATCCATGTGATTTGACACCTTTACCATAACAATAATAGGTACCATTTATTGAGTCCTAACTGTACGCCGAGTGCTGTGTACTCCACGTACGTTATTGTACTTGACCCTCACAACCACCCTGGAAGGTGTTGCTTCCCTTCTGCACGTGGAAGACGGGGCTCGGATACGCAGAACTCGGGCCTTACTCCCAGACGCTGATTAGAATGTTTGCTAAATAGAAGGGCCTAGAGGCTCATCTGAGACTAGGATTGGATGCCAGGGAACGACTGGCCAGGCAGGCAGTGCATTCTTTTGGGGCCTGTGAGCACAGTCCCCTGCGCTGGCGGCGACTTTCCGTGTTTGCAGCTTCTGGAACCAGCTTCCCTCCTGGCCTGCTGGCCTCACGGCCCGGCCTCCATCTCTCCCTCAGTCGTCGGGAACCGATGCTTTGCCCTGCTGCCCTCGCCACAATTCTGCCATCCCTTCCTTTGCCCTCTCCACAAGTGATCGTCGAGCACTTTCTGCGTGCCAGCCACTGCTCTGAGGACTGGAGATACGGCAGTGCACAGACCTCTGCTCTGTGCAGCCATTGGGCACTCACAGAAAATGAACAAGAAATCATCCTGAATCTTTCTTTGAAATCAAGCCCCTTTCAATCTCACACACGACTACAGGCTTCTGACCAGCCACGTGTCAAAAGCCCTTGCTGGACTTTTTCTCTTGTGCCATAGGCAGGCTGTGCATCCTTCCCAGGCCGTAAGAATTCCTTGAAAGGGCTGCCACGGCCTCTGTGTCCCTTACTCATACGCCCGAATAAGGAGCAAGGCTGTGTGGGTTCTACTGACTCCTCTGTGTCAGTCTTCTTCTTTATTGTGTTCATATTCCCAGTAACTGTCGCAAAGAGAAACTAGCCAGTCATACAGTCTTTATGACTGGACAGTGTCTACCTCAGATCCTTCCATTTTTAACTGAATGGAATAATCTAGAAGGAAACTCCATGCCCTCTTTTTCAGTCCTTCCTGGCCAGGTGCCTGTGTCTTTCTTCTGGCTTGGAGCCTGGCTCCTTGAGCTCAGAGGGTCCCAAGACGCCCCTGCCGCTGTAGCCATGCTCTGATAACACTGCCATGTCACTCTTCCCACGGGGTTCTCACCTCCGCAAGGCTGTGAAAGGGACAGGGTGTCACTGCCAGCCCCACCCTCTCTGCCTGAGGGCGGAATATGGTAGAACCTTAGTATTCTTAGAAAGGATGTCCTAAGCCCTCAGCAATGTCCAGGTTTATAAATGGAACTATAAGACGTCATTTCTCCCATAAAGTGCAGTCAAGCGTAAGTGGCCTCTTCAGACCCATAATGATGCTGTAAATATTGCACAGAAATAATCGAATTTCTTCTAAGAATTGTCGGTTGTATTCAACTTCTTAAAATTCTCTCCACCTCCACTGGTAGTACAAGGAGTTAACTCTCCCATGGGGACAATTGTTCAAGTGATATTTGCAGTGATTTTGTTAAGAATAATGGCAGCAGTAGGACCCGGCCCCACACAGGCCTTGCTGCGTGCGAGGTTCGTGCTAAGAGCTGTACGTACGTGGCTGTTAATCCTCCAGCACGCTTGCAAGGTAGGTGCTATTATTATCCCCATTTTTCAGAGGAGAAAACTAAAGCACAGAGAGGTACTATAACCGGCCCAACATTGCCCAGCTCGTAAGTGGTGGAACCAGGATTCAGATCGAGGCTGCCTGTCCTCAGAGTGTGCCACGATCTCAACTCTGTCCTTTCTGTCACGATGAGGAACAAAGAGCTGTGACGAGGTGTTGGTGCTGGGAGGGTGGCCGGGCTCACTCCCCTGTGGGGGGGACCTCCCACACCTGTGACCACAGTGAGGCATTCAAACCAACGCCTCAGTAAAGGGGCGAATTGTCACACAGCACAGGTCTTTGGGTCACTGGGAATGTCAGCTCCTTCATGCCAGGGGTCCCGCCTTTCCTGAGCCCACCTTGTCTGTGGTTCAAGCTCCCCTTTCGCTCCACCAGATTTTTCACTATACTGAGGAGGTGAAGCCCTGGGAGATGACACTTCTGATTAAAGAGAAAGTTGGGAGGAGCCACAATTTCCCGTGACTTCAAAGGGGGAAACCATTTTCTGCTTGACTCTGGAAGACAAGGGAAATGCCTCCCCTAACAAGTTTCCTTTATCAAAGTCATGGGTGACCTGCCAGGTGGGTATCACTTAATTTAAATACAATGGCAGCAACAGCTGAACCTCAGCCCAGTGCTTTCTTTTCTAAAGCCTCCTGCCATGAATTCACATGTGCACAGCAATAGAATCTTAGAAATAACTGTTTTCTTTTACATTCCTTGAGCTTTCTATACTCTTTAAACATTTGTACAAGTGAAAAAATTATAACTATATTAAAGAAAACTGCCCCTTTTAGAAAAACTAACAATGATTTTCATCTTTGCCTGGTATCTTCCAGTTTAGTCTCACGCCATTAATGTTTTCCATAATAATCCTTGCAGTTCACATGAGTCAGTAGAGGCTAGGTTTTGTCCCAGTGACAGCACCCCCAAATCTCAGGGGCTTTACCCAGCTCAGGTTCGCATCTCACTCATCCTGCGTCTCTGGCTCAGGTCGTAGTCACTCCTACTCAGACCCAGGGGGTCAGACCCGATTATGACACACACTTCCGCAATCACTGAGGCAGGGAACAGAGAAAGAGCAAATTGCAGACGGCCTCTTAAAAGCCCTGCCTAGAAGTAACACCTATTACCTCAGCTCACTTTCCACCAGCCAAAGCCAGTCACTTAGGCAAGCCAACTTCAGGGGGTGTGGAGTTGAACATCTACCATGTGTCTGGAAGGACAGGAGATGGAATATTTGAGAATTGCCCTTATGAGTTCCATAACTATATTATGTTCTACCACGAACTATAATTTTCTGAACCATTTTCATGCCAGTGGATATTTGGGCCAGAAGCAACGAGTTTATATATAATTTTAGAGCATATTGCTAAAGAAAAGATTATGCAATGACACTGTGCAAAACACAGTAAGGAAGACTATTCGGGACCATCATGAAAGGTATAGAGAACCACCACAGCTGGGTCTTGCAGTGGTGGAGAGAGATTGGGCTCATCTCCAAATGCATCATGGGTGAGTGGGAATCGGTAGCCAAGCAGCAGTGTGGGGGGCAGTGGCTGGAAAATCGCTCGGGGAGGACGTCAGGGATGAAGGGGATTCTGCCTAAATCCATCTAACAGGATTCTTGCTGAAGGCAGGCCAAGGTGATCAGACAGGGGGTGGTGGAGGACGAGGAACCGAATCAGATATTGAGGATGGGAGGTTCTTGATAAACTGACTTAGCAGGGTTCTTTGCAAAAACTGGATTTTACAAGAAAGTGCACAGATGGGCCTCTCAGAAGATTCAGAAGTCTAACTAAAGTTTGGCCAGGCAAAGAATCTTTGTCATACATTTGAATGTGTTTTATGGCATCATCACCAAGTAACATTTGGCTGCACTCACGTGAGATCGTTTGTGCACGCTGAACACATACACACGCACGCACACACACAAGCACCCAGACATGCACAGTCTGCTACCCAGCACCAGCAGCTTCCTCCTCATCACTGTCTAATTTTTTCTTTTAGCAATGGAGGTATAAATCAGAGATGTTGTCACACCCACTTCCCTGTGGCTAGGTTCCTATCCACCTCTGTGCAGTCTTCCTCTTTTGCAGTAAAGAATTTACAATAGTATCTATCTTCCATGTCAGCCAGATGCAACTGCATAAATGCTGAACACACACACACACACACACACACACACCCCTGTGGCCCCAGATTGAAAGAGCAGACACTAGCAAAGCCCAACTCCGCAACAGAAGCAAATGTAGCTGCATGTTTAGATTCGCTCCGATTTAGACTCAGGGTGTTGTCCTTAGTACCTTGCCTCCTCCCTGCTGCAGCCTCTGACTTTGTGCCTTGGACTGAGAATGTCCTGTGTGCCCAGCATTTAAAATGCCAAGCAACAGCCCTCTGTGCCCAGTTGAGTGCCTGTATCCTCAGCCCTAGCACAGTCCCTGGCACGCAGTACTTCACATCCAAATGAGAACAGAGGCGAGCTGAGAAACGAAATGAGGAAACACTGACAGTTGAGCTGCCCCTGTGAAGGCGGCAGCATTTCGACTGAAATGTCCTCTACTAATCCAGGTCAAAGGACTATTGTGGCTTTTGAATTGAATTATTGTGCATTGCAAACCTTCTAGATGGAAAGTGTGAGGTCCCTCTTGGTATAATAAAATATCTCCCTTTCCTATTCTGGAAATCTTAGACCTGTTGGCTAAAGCAATTAGCAGTTATTACTAATGACTTACCACTAGGTCAGATGTAACCTGTGATACCTACCTCTTCACCCTTCTGCTAAGCTCCTGTGCCTTCACTCCATCCAGAACTTCAACAGCTAACAATAGGCAGAAAAAATTCCTGACCCAGTTTTTGAATCTTTACATGATGCATAGATAAAAATAAATTCTCTGCACTAATTAACTTTAAAATCTTGGAACATAACAGCTTGGAGTCTTTCCATTTCTAAAATTGGTGCCCAGAACATTGCTAAGTGGCCTGCTTTAGGGAAAGCTGTTTTGGTTTTAATTAATCCATCATTGAACTTTTCAATGGAAATAATTTGATAAAATCTTTGTATTATTCTTTCTCCCAATTAATGAAAAGAGAAAAATGTAATTTGGGAAGAACAAATGTATAACCACTCCTTCACTCATATTTCTAATTTTTCTTATTCATTTCTTGATTTCCATGTATTTGATTAACTGCTCAGATTAACTATGCAATGTGAAACTTTAAATTTAAAGTTGCATAGTTATTGCTTTTTGTCCAACTTATGAAACCATAAAGCTAAATTTTCTCCTCTCCTCGCGTCTGTTATTATCAATAGCGCACCTTTCAGGGGGGCAGAGCTGAGCAGAGAGAGAGAGGCAGGCTGCTGTTCATGAGGTTTACAGGAGAGACATGTGTCTCCAAGAAGCTCTTTCCTTCTATTCCTGAGAAAACCATGTCGATAATCAGGGATAGAAGAGAGGGAATTTGAATTCATTTGATGAAAAGACTTTTAAAGACAGTTGAGTTTTTAACTGTACCTTAGATACTTATACTTGAAATAGTTCAATTTAGTATAAGCAGAAAGAGGGGGTGGGTAAAAAACCAAAATGTCAAGTCAAGGACATGGGCACTCTCAGAAAGATAGTTGCCTTCTAGAACCTGGCTCCAAGAAGTGGGGGAGAGAAGGCAGTTCAAGGACCTTACAACAAATTCTTAATGCAAAAGAATTAAATAATTGTGTACATTTTTAAAGCAGTAGCGTGAGTGACCCCAAATATTCTTACTGTTCCTCTGACCTTATACTGTATCAGAAGAAAACAACACCAGCAAAAATAATGACAATGGAGAGAAATTTTTTTTTTTTTTTAATCAGAAAGCAGATGAACCCAAATGGGGCTACTAGTAATCTCACTTGTAATTTTTTTTTCTTAATTAATGATCGGGGTATTCTAATAAGTTGCAAACCTAGCAAAATACATTTGTTCTTTTTAATAGAGGGTAATTAAAATGCTTTAGTGGTAATAGAGTACTTCTGGAGACTTCAGCTTGGTAAAACTTGTGTTTGTTTAGTAATTCTTGATTTAAACAAAGCCAGTATTTGTGTGTGTTGGGGGGGCGGGGTGGAGGAGAGGATAAAGAAGGAAATCAATGAGCTTATATAGAAACAAGTCACTTTTGTGTGGATTTGGGAGGCCTTGGCCCTGCTTTCTATTCTCTCTCCTTTTGGGATCTGATCCAAGCTCAGAACTTCAGCTGTGTCATCCATGGAAAGAATTGATTTGGAAAAGAAAGATTCACAATGACCATGATATAAAATATCGGATAAGCTGTCCTGGGTAAAAGGGATTAGACTTCATGTTGGAGACAGACAAAGCCCAGGCTGGGGAGAGCCTGGGGGTGAGGCAGGCTTCCTAACGCTGATTAAAGCAGAGTGGGGGAGGCAGGAAGATCCAACTCTTGTCCCCTTTCTCAGTCTACCCCGTGGACATGCCACTTCCCCCAGACTGTTCTCATCACAGCATTAGCACAACCATCATTTTAACGTATTACTTCAAAAAGAAAATATAGGTGGGAGGACGGCCACGTTTTGAGAATGTGACCAAGGGGAATTATCTCTGCCACCCCACACCCAGCCCAGCTAGACTTTTCTTAACTGTGCCACCTTCAGGAAGAACAATGGATTGAATTTATAGGGAAGACCATTTCAGCTCAATTTCTGCACAGAATCTCAAGGTTGAAAGACACCCGAGAGTTCACCTTGCTCTACCCTCATCTCATGCATGCACCCTTACTAAAACATTTCCTCTTTCATCAGTGTTTTCTTACTCACAAGCCGTCAGTGGCATCTCTTGCCTATAAGATATAAAGTTCTTATTTCTAGCTTTGTATTCATGCCTCCCCTTCCACCCTCTGCCTAGTCTGGCCCCAGCTGTCTCTTTTAGCTGATCTTTCACCAACATCAACCGGTGACACTGGTTTCCCCACTTTTCCGTGAACACCTGACAACATTTCTGCCTCCAAGTTACAAACTGTAGCTAATCCACTCAGGCTAGCTTTAAAAAGTAAAATAAAATAAGCAGCTCATATTAAACAAAAGGTATGGGGAAAGATCTGGCTTCCTCTGTCTTTGTCCTCTGAGGTTTGTCTCTATCTTGTCACTGCTTTTGTCTCTGTTGGCTTCACCCTGGGGTCACCCCTCTCCATGTGATAGGAAAATGGTCAGCAGTAAACTCTGGGATTATATCCTCTGAGCAAACAACCCCAGAAAAACAAGAGCTTCTCCTTACCCACGGTTCCAGCAAAAGTCTCAGGATCATGTCTTAGGCAGACCTGGATCCTGTGCCCATTCTGAACCCTCACAATGGCCAGATGGGTACAGTGCGTTGGTTTGCAAGGTCAAGTTCTGAATCACAAGAGCTGAGGGTAAGGTTAAGGAAAACCAGGGTGCTGTTACCAGACAAAGCAGGAATGGCGGCTGCAGTCATCCCTGCACCCGAATGCCCTGCCAGCTCCCCTCGGCCTCTCCCTCCAAGGGCCAGCTCAGGTCCTGCTTCCCTCAGAGGGCCATTTTGGAACCAGACTACTCACTGTGACCTTGAAGTCCTACCGTACTTGCTTCCTGGAGCATTCGTAGCCTCTAAAACTAGGTGCTAAGGTCCTTAGAGGCAGAGGCCACATCTTATGCATCTTTTCATCTTTGTTTTCCTCATAGCACCTGGACCTGTGCTTTGCATAATTGATGCATCACACAGTTTTGTTGTCGTGAGTGACTTTTGCTAATATTGGTGTGCATGCATGTGTGTGTGTGTGTGTGTGTGTGTTGTCAGAGAGAGGGTTGGGGCACCTGGGAAAGAAGATGTGCGTCGTGTGGAAACTCAGCAGCAGGAAGCCCCTGGGCTGGTGGCTGCGTGGCTGATGCAGGCCAGTGGCCACCTTGGGAGCCAGGGCTCGGGCCTCGGATGAGCAGTTTGGGTCCTTCGTGTTGGGCAGTGACATGGTGAAGTCACCTGGTGCTGGTGCGGGCTACCTGGTCACTCTGACCACAGTATTAGCAACAAGGGACAAAAATAAATAGGCCCAGAGGTAAAATAGAGGAAAGAATGAAGATAAAGGGCTAAGATGGGTACTTTTAGGGGAAAATGAGAACATAAATTAGGAGAAAAAGTCAAGACCATGGTGAAAAAAGTGACAAAGGTGACAAAATCTAATTTTGTCATTAAAAATGAGGCCAATTTTCTCTCATTGTTCACTTACAGCCTAATTTTACCCATTTTTTTCTGTGTGATTCGTGTGTATATTTCGATTTGGACTCTCCCTCTCTCTCTCTCTCTCTCATGTCCTATCAGTGTTCTCTGATCCAGTGACCATTTCCTCAGTAACTGCTTCCATATGTTTAGTCACGTCTGTTTGTAAAACAACTTTAAGAAAATTCTTTTAGCTAAGGCCATGTCATCTTGTTTTTGCATTCCTTTTAAATGGGAGGAATTTGTTTGGTATGGTCTAAACATTTTAGAGAATGAAGAATTTGCCTGTGTTATTTATGAAGCAAGATCTTGTGTCATATGAAGCTGATCTAAAGAAGATGTTCTGGATATTTGGGGTTAACTTTGGGCCCAGTGAAAGAGAAAGGCTTGCATTCTTGAAGAGTCTCTAACAAAGGGAAACCAGGGGTCATTATAATAGAGCCCAGATGAGATTTAGGAATCATGTACGTGGGTTTCTCAGACTTCGATATGTTTAAGAAGCACCTGAGGTTCTTGTTCAACAGATGGATTCCCGGGCCTTATCCCCAGGGATATTGACTGTGTAGATCTGGAGCGGAGCCCAGATAAGCACCCCAGGTGATTCTGGTGACAGTGGCCCATACACCACACTTGGGGAAATGCTGACCCAGCCCAGCCTCCTGTTACTAGGCAGGAAGAAGCAGCAGCACATCACACAGCCATCAGAGACTAAGACTAGAACTGAGGTCTCCAGACGCCCTGTCCAGAGCTTTGCCTGCCTCTCTTGTAAGAGGCATCATAGCACCATGGTTATTCAGAATATGGACTCAAGAGTCAGACCGTCTGGGTTCAAATGCCAACTTGACCACCTCCAAACCATGAGACCTTATGCAAGTTATTTTGCCTCTAAGGCTTAGTTTCTCTCTCAGTGAAGTAGGGATAAGAATGTTACCTATTTCCAGGGGTTATTAGGAGGATCACATATGATAATACATGTAAAGCACTTTGCATAAGGCCTATACATAGTAAGTTCAGGTTGATGCTTAAGTATAATTATCAGCTTATTGTTCTTATTTACAGCAAATGATCTCCATGCTTGAACTATATTGACATGCAGAGCTTTCCAAAAAGTACAAAAGCCATTTGAGATGTAACAGCAAGACATCTGTGGGCACCAAGAAAGGTTCTCCAGAGCTACAAGGAGACAGCTTTTATCAGCTCTAGCTACACACTTCCTCACGCAGTTCTAGCACCGGGCGTCTAACGTGGGACTCACCTGTCCCCAGGTTGGAGCTTTTCCTTCGTCTCTGTGCTGTGGTGGATGTGAGGAAGCCTATCTGTAGCATAGAGATGTTGGATCTGGTAGTAAGTGACGAAAGTCAGTTGTTGGGGATGGGGGTAAAACCATAGTGCAAGGTCAGTAATGAGAACCCCTTAAGCACATAAAAAATGTCACCATGTTATGGAATGTTAGCACTGAAAGGAACCTCAGAAAACGTCTTGTCCTTCACCCTCCCCTCCTTTAATGACTGAGAAAAGTACCTGGTTCGAGACAGAGCTGGGACAAGAGCCCAGTTAATTCCCTTCCTGACCAGAAAGAAACAAACACGTAGAGCCTACCTTATAGTATTAACAAAAGGGCCTCACAGCTCAGTGAGATTTTAATATGTAAGCACAAGTTTGTAAGTTTGTAATAAAGACCAGGATCAAATGTTTATACATTGGGTGGATTTTTCAATCGTACTTAAAGTGTCATTGTTTTTTCTTCTCACCTTGGGGAGTAAAAATAGCCCTGCTTAGTCTAAAGGACCAATTTTGATGCAGTAAGAGAAAATGAACCCTTTTTTCCTTTGTGTCTGACTTTATTTCTCATGTACAAAGAACTTGTGTTCCAAGGAGTGCCTGGAGATGGCAGTTGGGATCATAATTACGTTTACTGTTCGATTACACAAGGAGGCCGTGTGTCAGGTTTAATGGTACTCTTTTTAAAAACTGCAGCAACCGGCCAGTTAATAAAAAACAGCCCTTGCTTGCTGAGTCGTGCTTGAGGTGGTTCACTTCGATTTATATTAACAAATGAAAATGTAAGTGTAAGTGTGGTTTGATGTAAACACGTACCTCGCTCAGGTTCAGGTTTTCACCCAGCCCAGCACTTAGAGCTGCATGTCGACGTCTTGCCTCTGTGGACAGAAATCACGCACAGATTGAGTCAAAGGAGTCAGGCACGAGGAGAATACTTTTGCAGAGATCTCCACGAGCAGGCAGCCTCCCTCTCTTTGTCTCTGGCCGTGGGACCTGGTGTAAGGTCGTGCAAGAGATCGGAACAAAGCCTGGAAAGTGCTTGGTGAGTGACGGCCATGGCAGCCGCTCGGTGTGGGGGCCTCAGCCTTTGTGCGGGGTCCCCGGGATTTGTGAGAGCTGCAAACTGCCACATCAGGGAGAACCGCCGCTGCTCTCAGCAACTGAAGGTTGGCAGCAGCTGCCAACGTGTTTTTTTTTTTTAAACTCAGACCACATACTGCTCCCATCCTGCCGATTCTTTAAACGTTCCTCTCAGAGTGGCAGATGGTGACAGTTGTCCAGATGTTGCAGCTTTCGTGTTCATCTGCTGTGTAGACGGTGTGCGGGGGCTATTTACCAAATAGACTCGCTCGCCCTGTGCCTGCAGCCCCGGGCTGTCCGAGCCGCACTGTGGGCTCAGGGGACCTGCCGAGCCCAGACCGTTCGGCCCATTCCATCCTCCAGCACCGCTGACATTCGCACCCGAAGCCCAGGGTGGTTTCTGGAACTGTCGGGTGTCTCTGATCTGCTTGCCCTCCTCTCTACGGGACTTCAGTCTCCCAGGCCACATGGGTTTCCCAAAGCATTGAAGGCCTGGGTTACAACAAAATGTTTCATCCTGCCCTCCAGTTGAATTCTGCTAGGGTTTCAGCAAGTCCAGCCCTGAGGTATGTCTCTTTCCCTTTGGTGGCCCCTGGCTGGTCACCCCGGGGCAGGTCCCACAGTACCGCAGGGCCCAGGACTGGAAGATCTTGCTTTGGCGGCGTCCGTGGCCTTGCCTGCCGCACACTCTCTTTCCCTTTGGTGGCCCCTGGCTGGTCACCCCGGGGCAGGTCCCACAGTACCGCAGGGCCCAGGACTGGAAGATCCTGCTTTGGTGGCGTCTGTGGCCTTGCCTGCCGCACACTCAGCTTCCTTCTGAGATCCCTTCGTAGGGAGCTGCTCTCCCCTTCCCCCACCCGCTCCAGTGGGGACTGCCGTAGCGCCTCACCTTTTTGCCCACAGAAGTGGGCCTTTGGGATTTCTGTCTGGAACTGGACTAATTGAAGTGAAGGGAAGAAAGTTCCTCCTTAGCCATGAAGCTGGGAAAACGTGCTCCTGAGAGCTGTTGGCAGCCGCATTTTTACACTGCATAGAAGCATCCAGTCCGCAGAAGGCTTAAGCTGATCGCAGAGAGAAGAAGAGACAAGACACAGGGCCCCGTTCCACTGTCACAGGGCCCTGCTGGCCACCTGCCCCTCCTCAGCTGCATGACCTGAGCCAATAAATGTTCCTCTTTTCCTTAAGATGATTTAAGCTGGATTTCTGACACTTGCAATCTAGTCCCATCTAATGCAGCCCCCTTGACCTCTGTTACGAAGCCACCTCTCTCCTCTGGTCCCTCAGCAGCATCTCTTCCAGCCCCCAAGGGGAAGGAGATTGTCCTTCTAGGTGTGACAGGTGGTTCTGGTTTGCTGGAAGGGAGACGGCCACTGCTCTAGGGATGATAGCTCCGTAAGCTCCACAGGTGGTTTTGGACTTCTTCCAGATTTAGAGCTCTGGCTGTGGAGAACTTTATTCATGTAGCATCTCAAAGACCCCAAAGTTGGGAGGAAAACTGGGGCCCATGGTAGCCTTCATGTCACCAACACGTCTGAAGTCCCCACAGTGATGCTGCCCATAGCAGCAAGCATCTCATCCTCTGGTGGGACATCAGGTTAACGTAACGAATCTGCTTCTGTCTTTGGGAAGTGCTCCCGCAGCCAAACGGCCACCTCTCCTTGAGTCACAGCATTCTACCTCAGGCAGTGCAAGGGATGTTTCTCCCAGCCCTAAGTCGTTATCATGCCCACTGCCTTTGTCCCGAAGTATCAACACGAAAAGCTAAGGTTTTTCTGTTTCTCTGTATAAATACATTATTTTTTCTCTTCCAAATTGCTGAGGTAGAATCTGCTGCCAGTGTCTCTTTATGAATGTCCTACAAGGTTATGGAAAAATGAGACCAATTTTCAGGGGTGTTTAGAGTCAGGCACTGAGAGCAGGGGCTGGGGCATCCACCTGCCTGGTTGGACGTCTAGCTCTGTCATTTACGAGTGGTGTCCCCTGAAACAAACCTCTTACCCCTCTGTGCCTCAGTGCCACATGTGAAGACTGGGGAGAGTAGTAACACCTGTTTATAGAGCCATTGTGAGGAGTTACATGTTACAAAGGACATGAAGGGCTTACCATAGGTTCTATCTATCACATTAGTAATCATGTAATATTAGCAATAATAATAATTGTTGTTTCATGTGCAGCCTGTGGGATCCATTTCGTATATTATGGTCCTTTTTTTGCTGCTGGGAAATGGAACTTGGCAAAATTGGTAGAAAGGCGGCCAGTGGAGCAGGAAGAGAAAGATGGCGGTGTGACCTCCGGCTTGTAGTGCCGAGCAGAAAGCAGTGCTGACACCCCACTGCCTTAAGCCCTCTTGTCCAATGCATGTGTAGAGGGCCTACCAGAACACTATTAATGTTAGACCGAATAAACAAATTCAGCAAAGTTGCAGGATACAAAATCAACATACAAAAATAAGTAGCATTTCTATATGCCAACAGTGAACAAACTGAAAAAGAAACCGAGAAAGTAATCCCATTTACAGTAACTACAAATAAAATAAAATACCTAGGAATAAACTTAACCAAAGAAGTGAAAGATCTCTACAACAAAATCTATAAAACATTGATGAAAGAAATTGAAGGGGACACACACACACAAATGGAAAGATATTCCAAAAGTAGAACTACCACAGGACCCAGCAATCCTGTTGCTGAGAATATATCCAAAAGAAAGGAAATCAGTGTATTCAAAAGGTATCTGCAGTCCCATGTTTACTGCAGCTCTATTCACAATAGCCAAGATTTGGAGTTAACCTAAATGTCCTCAATGGATAGATGGATAAAGACAATGTGATACATTTACTCAATGGAATATTATTCAGCCATAAAGAGAAAGAAATCCTGTCATTTGCAACAACATGGGTGGAATGGATATCTCACATATTCTCACTCATATGTGGGAGCTAAAAATTCAAACCACTGATATCCTGGAGACACAGAGTAGAATGATGGTTGCCAGAGGCTGGAAAGGGTGGGGGGGGGCATAAAGTGGGGATGTTAGGTAGAATGGACAATATCTGAAACCACAACAAAGTGACTATAGTCAACAATAAGTTAGGGTATACTTTAAAATGACTAAAAGAGCGGAATTGGAATGTTCCTAACACAAAGAAATGATGAATACCTGGGGTGGTGGATACCCCAATTACCCTGATTTGATTATTACACACACATTATATGCCTGTATCAAAGCATCGCATGTACCCTATAAATATATACAATTATAAAGTACCCACAATAATTAAAAATTTAAATGGTACAAATAAAGTTTCAGAATGAGAGAAAAGAAGATGTGTAGAGGGAGCATCCTGGAACACCAGCTGCCACTGTGCAAATTCAGGCCACTGTCTGCGTTCGTTTCCTCCTAGGCAGGGCTGCTGTGGGCGAGGGGACAGAGGTGAAGTGTGGAGCTGTGAAGGAAGTAGCCTCCAGAGGGAGAGAGGAAAGCCCCAAGAATAGGGTGCAGCATGGGGGAAGCTTGACATCAGGGGCAGTAGGGGTGGGAGGAGGTTCTCTTTGGAGTCAAAAGGATCAAGGAAGAAAAGCAGCAGATGGAAGAGGAGTGTGCACCATGTGACAGGAGCCAGCTCCTCGAGGGAGGACAGAGCCCTTGCATGTCTCTTTCATGGCCCCAAAGAATCCCTCCTCTTCCTTTCCCAGTCAGATGTGTTCATCTGCACACCCACCAGCTCCTTGAGCTAATGTTTGTGCTTAAAGGACATGATTAGGTCCTGGACTTAATTTATGCATTTCTTTGATTCCGACGCAGCTGTGTAAGCCATGGTTATTTTATTTACTTCTCTTCAGACTCTCCCTTTGTGAATTTTGCTAGACTGCTTGTTCCTTTTTCTTGCTGCCTTTCTGAGCCTTTGATCTGTTTGCCCATGTGTATTAGGTTGAAATGTATGAGATGGCTGATTTTCAGCCATTTTTGACCTACCAGAACAGCAATTTCATATGGTTGGACTGAATATTTTCAAGTTTAGATTATGACTGTAAATTCCCAAAGGAGCTGGGCTGTAGCCACCTGCCCTAAGTGCCTGCCACTGAAGGGTAGTTCGTAGTGACAGAGCCGGCTGTCAAGGAGGGAGAGTGGATGTGTGAGCAGCTCGTGCTTAGATGGCAGCGTTCTGGCCAGGCACTGCTCTGAGCCGCCCGTGACCCTCCCACAAACCCCAAACCCCACGGCATCGGTACTTGGAGTGTCCCCATCCACCATGGGGGCACAGAGGCAGAGAGAGGAAAGTAGCTCACCCACAGTTACACAGCTAGTGGCTGGCAGAACCAGGATTCGAACCCAGACAGCCTGGCTCAGGAGCCCATAGTCTTGCAAAACAATGTAATCAAACAATCAAGCAGTCCACGAGTGCTCACCTGTCCTTCACTGTAGGCCGCTAATGTCATTAATCAAACACCCCTGGCCAGCCTTTTCATTTTTTTGATATCCTGGTGGTGTTGGCTTGGATGAAGTCATTTTTCTGGATAAACTCTAATAAAAATCCATTGGTAATTATCTACTTGATGATTAGTTTCCCTCGGTATTTTGCCACCATCCTCCTCCCATCTGTGCAGCTTCTGACACTTTACAAAGCAATTTGTATTCCTCTTACCCTTCGGTCCTCACAGTTCCTGTCTCCTGGATTAGGAAATTGATGCTCTGACAGGGGAAAGGACTTTCCTGGTTCACACCTGTGACAGCCACCTGCAGACAAGCAAATGGCCATGCTGCCATGTGCGGTCTGAACAGGCGCCCACGCTCCCCGCTCCACGGCTTGCTGTGGCGTGACTTCCGGGAGGCCTCTAACCTCCCTGAGCTTGTGTTTCTGTATTCCTAGGTCAGCGGTCTGCATGCCTGGCGGGATTGGTGCCCAGCGCTGCCTGTGAACTTCTCTATGCAGCAGACACAGTCAAGGGGCCCGCTGTCCTTGTTCTACCTGAGGCTGGCTGCCTTGTGACTCCAAGTCACAGTCAATAGGGTTTACAACAAACTAACCTGGATGCACTTTATTAGTCTATCGTTGGGAGCTATTGTAGTTAAATGGCTGCTTTTAGAGCGTTCATTTGCCCTGTGGGGACAATAACAGTAACCCTCTCAAAGGTTCCTTGTGCGCACCGAAGGAGGTAATGCTGGAGCACAAGACCTGGCCTTTGTAGCGCTCAGATAATGTAGCAATTGTAGTTATTGTTGTTGCTACTGTTTGTTGTTACTTTCTAACAAGCCTTTATATTCAACCTAACCAGCGGTGTGAATTGCTAGTCCTATGGGACATTATAAAGTTATAAACACATTTCTGCTATTCTGTAGCTACTAAAAAGATATTTCTACTAGATTTCAAGATGCTAGCTGTCACTTTATCACGGGCTCCCTACTGTGGAGTGACTTTCCCAGGGAAGAGTTAGGTCCCATGAAAATTTCTATTTTTATCTGGGAAAAAGTGGGGGAGAGTTTAAGGAACATTTAGGGAATGAAAGCATTATCATTTTTCTAATGGACCTGTTGCCAGCATGTGTCCCCTTATCACTGGCAGCTTGTAAAGCTGTAACCCTTCCTGTTCGGCACTAAATCATGAGTCACACATCAGGAAAGGAAAAGCCCTTCAGCGATCTGTACGGAGGCTCTGCGTTGCTGTCACCTAGACGTTGCCCAAGTGTGGTCACTGCCTATTTCAAAAGATATTTTAAAATTAGCCTTTGCAATAATAATGGAAATATTAAAGTCTCTGTTTAGTATTCGTGGGAGGGAAAAGATAAACTTTATTCCAGAGTAAAGTTAAACTGGTCTTGTTTAACTTGTCTGCTCAGTTTTGTCAGCCTTTCAAAGGTGCCAAGGCTTAAGCCACAGGGGGCTGCAGAGAGGACCAGCTGCCTTAGATTACCTGCACCATCCGGGCTTCACGTGGGCCACCTGGGGCAGGGGCGTGAGAGGGAATGGGGAGGGGAGTGGCTTTGGGCCGTTAGGCAGAGAGAAAGGACTAGAAGTGTGGCTTTCCTGCTTGCTCCTGTCTTCTGCCCCAGCTGAGGCTTCTCGCTACCAACCTGGCATCTGAACTCCTCTCTAGGTACCACCTCTGCGTGCAGGTGCCACTGCCTGGCACTCCACCATCGCTTTCGGGAATTTGTTCTTACAATGTTGGTTCCCTGGGGGCAGAGCCCCTTTTCCTCTGAACGCTGTTGGAATGCATTCGAATAACTCCCTTTTTAATCCTCTGTCATCATCAGGAGTCAGGAAATTCTAAGTTTGGCTGTGGTAACAAATTAACTTGAAAAGTTCAGGGACTTAATTCAATTAAGACCTTATTTCTGGCTCATTTTACATGTCTGGTGTGGCCCAGTGGGGTTTGTAGTTCCACACATTTTCTTGAAGACCCAGGCTGGTGGAGGGTTAGACATCTTGAAGTTACCCAATCTGGAGGCCTCCACAGACACCCTGGTGAGGAACGAGAAGAGCTGAGCTGGGGGGTCCCGTGCAAGCTTTTGGCGTTTCCCTCCTTACAGCCTCTGAGCAAGCACTAGACCCATGGCCCTCCTCACTGCAAGGGGGCTGCAAAATGAGGTGGGTCACATGCACTGTGCGCAGATGATGTTTCTGTCACACTACACCCCCACACACACAATTTTTCAACATAACTGAGTAGATTACAGCTTTCTGATCATAAATTACTCTAAGAGTATTGGCTAATAGGAGTTGTCAGTTTTCAAAGACTCCCCAGTCTCAGCTTCTCAAGCCCTCCCCTGTGCCCCCAGACCACGTGGCAGGCACGTCATATAGACCTTGCATATTGCACTAGATTCAGCTGTCAGTGTCTGCTTCTGCCTCTCCCTGCTTCTCCCCATCCTAACTAAATTTCTAAATCTTGTGGTCAGAAGACAGGTGTTTGGAGTTTTAAAATAAAGACATTGCTAGTGCTCAGCAGAATACCTGGCCATTTGGTGAGTCAGGAAGAAAGGGAGAGGGGGGAGAGAATGAATGAATCAATCAATCAAAACCACCTCTTACAGTGGGTTAGTCCTAAACTAAACTCGTCTATATGGGTTGATTTTTATAAGTGTAGTCGGCACCAATCTCAGGATTTAGGATTTAGGTGAATAACAAACACAACTTTAAAATTTCTTTCTCTAATTTCCTTAATTTATGTTGTGCTCCCATTCCCCCTGGTGGTGGAAACGTGCTGTCTGGCAATTCCAGTTTCCCCACCCCCTTTTCCCAGGGCCACGTCTAAGTCCTGGAGGCCAAGGCTCTGAGGAGCTGGTATCCGTTCCATAGTGCTGTCTGTTCCCGAGGTATCCCGTGACACCCTTTGAGCCTCCACTGTCAGCCCGAAGATCCTGGCAGGTGGTCCCTAGTTCCTTTTTGAAAGGCCTCTTTGGGTCCAGCTCTCTCTCTCTCTCCAAGTCTCTTTGAACTCCAGTAGGTCAAGAGAAGCATTCTGCAGCCCTTGAGCAAGGGAGCCCAGGGAACTCTGAGGGTCTTTCCTAGGTTTCATCTACAGCCCTGTCACTCTGAGCCACAGGCAGTGCTGGGCCATGGAAAACTCTACGACTTCATCTGACACCTGACACGATCATTTCTTCTCTGGGCTTCATTCGAGAGGTGAAGCATAAACCCCCTTTGCTCTATAAACCTGCAAACATGTCTAAAATTTCTCCTCTCCCCACAAGGCTTTGCTGCAGAAATGGGTAGGGACAGGGCCCCCTTTTCTCAGGAATCTATAACATTTGCTTATTCTTTGTTTCCCCATCAGCTCTCCTCGGCTTCTACCCCAACCACACCCAACACCATTCCCAACCCAGAGACCGGGGGTCTAACTTAGAAGCCTAAGTTTCCTCTTTCAATCCCCTGAGCACCCTCAGGGCCTAACATTAAAAATTTAACACCTAAACTGATTGAGAGGAGATGGGTGCACAGTCAAAAGAAATGTAATTGTATGCATGTATGTGAAATCCGTTAATATTTTAAAATAATGTCTTTCATGCTAGTGTCAGTCTCAGGGTAGCCTACTTCTTTTATCCCCAGATTTAATCAAAGGGCGTCTTCATCTGTCTCACACCCTATCCACCATAGTCCGCTGTCCTGTTGTGTGTACAGATGTGTTTATTGGTGCCATCAGTCCCCCTTCTGCCCAGAACAGGCCACCGGCAGCTTTGCACATCTGAGATGCCCGCTGCAGTGCCAGGTGGCAGCTGCCCTGCGTGAGACTCTTGCCAGAAGCTGTGCTTCCCTCTGCTCTTCCAGATTTGCACCAAGGTTCAAAGGCATCTTGTGCATTCTGGTGGTATTTTGGTGATAAAGGCCTGGCTCATTTAGGCCCTGAATCAAAGGATGAAAGATGGTACTTTTGTTGTGTCCATGCAGCATGTAAGCCTGGCCCCTGTGGTTCACCCACGTATCCCTTCATCTTCCGAGAGTGGGAAACGTCAAGACTTCAGGGTTGTCACAGCAGACTGCAGCTCTTAGAGCGGAGCCAGTGGACCGGGGGCATTTATCTCTCTGTGCCTTTCGGTCACCTCGCAGGAAAAACTGTCTGTGGGAACCCTGCGGGAAGACAGCCCGTGGAGAAAGAGTTCAAGAGAGACACCTGTTGGTTAAGTCACAAATGAAAGCAATGAACCTCAGACATCAAAAGGGAAAGTGGCTGCTTCAGACACAGCTGAAGCTACAAACGGCTGCCCGAGGTGAATGGGGTGCGCCCACAACGGCAGCCCTGTGCAGGCCGGGCTTCCCGGGCTCTGAGCTCTGAACCAGGTTTTTATAATGTACATATTGGAAAAGATCCCACTGTTAAAATATGAATATATAAATAGAAGCATTAAATGTAAAAAATATATGTGTGTGTATACTAAACTGGTATTCTGAGGGCATTTTACTGTCCTGTAAGAACTTACGATGAGAACATGGGACACCAATAAGGTGACATGGCTTTGTCTTGGGTCCCACGGAGAGCTAAAGTCTGGTATCTTCTGGCTGCCTGTCCTGTGTTTCTCCTCCAGAAGCCTTTGAACTCAGAATTTTAATTCAGTCTGATGACGCAGGAGTCTTTTTAAGCCATCCCTTAAGATGCCTGCTTTTAATTAATTGGTATTAAAAGCGCCTGTGTAGGGAGAAGAAACGAGAAGGCAGGATGTGGGAGAAAGAGGATACACATTACAATCCCGGAATAGATACATAGAAAGAATCAACCCGCCCTTTGTTTTAAATCTAGCCTGTCCACCCCCATGGAGGTTACACACTGGCAGGAAAAAGAAAGGAGCCTGCGTGTTCTTCTACTGGTTGCTTATGCTGGTGGCTGCCATTCTCGGGGGTTCACACTTCTTATTTATAAGTAGGAGTCGGAAGCTTTGGTTACAGTGAAGGGACTTGGCATGTCCCCACGGGAACGTTGGCACTGGCTTACATTTGTGCTGTTCTGTGCGGGTTAAGCTGCACTTTCACTAACGTTGGTATCTCCAAGATCGCCTTAAGGCTGTTGTAGTTCTCTCTCTGTTCCAAAGAGGAAACCCAGTCTCAGAGGTAAAGAATCTGTCCAAAATTCTGTAGCTATTAAGCCCAGTTCCTCCGACTCAAAGTCACTTGTTTCTTCCACAGCACTGTAGCTGCGTGGAGGTGACTCCACAGTGTTTTAGGGAACGTGGACTTTCGAGAGAGGGCTGTCCAGACCCCTGCAGCAGAGGGACAGGAGAGGGAAGAGAAAGCACATTTGCAGAGCTCGGGCTGTGTTCCAGGCACGCACATCCTTGATCTCATTGAATCCCTGCTTCATTTACAACACTGCACTCACCTGAAGAGCCCACTCTGCTGTATCGCTGATGGACTCGGGTGCTGTCAGACTTTTCACTCTGTGTCATTCTCGTTTCCCTGATGCTGTGTACAGTTTTTTGTATGTGTTTTTTGCAGTTCATGGAATTTCTTCTGTGATTTGCCTATTTTTCCACTTGGTTGTTTGTATTTTTCCTGTTGGTTTTCTTATTGATTTCCCCGTTTGCTTATGTAATCTTTTGTTGGTTTTTCCTTACAAACATCGTATACTAGCTTAAGGTTTGTCTTTTCACTTTGTTCTTGGTATCTTTCAATTTCAAAAAAGTTTAAAGTTTTGTTTTTTTCACATCTGTGTCACTAAAATCCCTGGACTTTTTTCCAGGTAATTTGTGATACAGGGATGAAATTTGATGTTGGTTTTATCCAAACCCCACTTGCTGAGGAGTTCATCCTTTTGCCACCGAATCTCAGCGCCATCTTGGCTGCACACTAAGCTTCCATGTGTGTGTGGAGCTGTTACTGGGCCGCTCTTTCCCTTCATTCGTCTCTGTCTATCGCTGTGCCAATACCACACCGTCTGAATTACTGTATGTGTATGATGAGTCTGTTCGTCTTCGGATCAGTCCGGGTGTTCTTAGCACCATGCTCTCCCATAGGCATTTTCGAATCAATTTTTTAAGTGACACACACACACACTTCACTTTGTGATGTTCGTTGAAATGGTACTGAATTAATAGACTAATCTGGAGGGAATTGGTATTTTCACAGTATTACTCCCTGACGGAACTTGAGTTTCACCTTCCATAGTTATGTGAAGGCCAGAGCTTGCTCTGGATAATGAAATGACTCCCGGCTTCTGCCCGGCGGTTTCCCTGTGAATGGAAAGCTCCTTCCAAATGGCCATCCTTGACTGAACCTTGGGTTCATTACAGCAGATATTTTTCTTGCTGGTGAGCTGAGGGGAGAAATGAGTATTGTAATGCAATTTGCCAAGATTTTTTTTTCTAGCTGAGTGATCAAATATATGTGATTAGGGAGAAGAAAGCTTGTAAGAACAGTTCAAGGGCCAGCTCAGCTGTGACAGCTGAGTCCCCAAGATGGCCTAAATGAGAGTGCTCACATACACCAGGGCACAGTGAGCAGTCTGCACAGGCTAGAAACTATCAGCAAGACAGGAATTCAAAAATAGAACAGTGTCTTCAAGCCTGCTGAGTTTGACACAGCCCAGCCAATTTCATTCCAAAGATCATTACCCTATTTTTCTGACATCTACTTTCCTGTTCCTTCTAGCTTTCCAACCATAAATACCTAAGACTCAAAGAAAAACAATCCCTGAGATCTATTGAATAGTAATAATGGTAATCCTTTATTCTGGAAGGCTCCAATAATGGTAAATGAAGGTTTTTCAAGCATGAGAGCCTATTTCCTTTAACTCTTAATATTTTCTAGAAATTAAAATAAGCTGTATTATGATATACTACAGAAACAAATAGTATTTTTGGTTAGGGAGATAAAAAACTGTAGTGATTGCTCATGACTTTAATCATAGCCACTGTCATGGTAAATCATTTGTATTTCCAGTTACAGAAAGACTCATGAGAATTATATTAATAATACTCCTTTTCCTTTCCTTTGTTCAAGAATAAATACTGAATTTGAGGTATATACATTAAACATGTTTTTTTAGAACTAAAGGAGGGAGGCAAATATTGCTAGCCTTTGTATAGTTGGAATACTCTAGTCTTTGACAATTTTGAGACATGGTGCTCCCTAGTCTTCTAAAAGTATTGAATGGAAAATATTTATTTTTAAATGGAAAAATTTTAAATCTTTTGCTACGAGATTTTGAGGATATTTTGACCTTCTGAGATAAACCTATGATGTCACTAGCTGATAATCACAGCTTTAAAAGGTACATTTTTTTTATACCAAGCAGGACAATACAGCTGGCTAAGCATCAGAACCAACTGTGGTACTAAAAATGCAGATCCCAGGTTCCATTCCAAGAGATTCATTAGCCATCTATGACTATTTTATGTGGTTTTGAAGAAAGCATCTTATTCTCTCAACTTTTTCCAAATAACCTATTTCATTTTTCCATGATAATAAATCATGCTAAATTCACATGCTTTCCTTTTCTCCTGAAATTGTAAGAGCCAGATGATTTTAAAAAGATGGAGCATTTGGTTTCAAAATCCAGTTAATTTAAGAATAAGAGAAGAGTAAGACCAAAAAAAGAGTTTGATGTATAAATCCTAAACTCATTATTCCTTCTTCAAGAAAGAGAAAGGAATATTACAGTTCTCGTGGGTCTCTCTATAACTAAAAGTTTGCAGAAAGAAAAATACAGTTAAAGTCAGCAAAAGAATCATTCCATTTGAAACTTGTATTTTTTGCATAGCTTGGAGAGTAAGCCCAGGAGTATCTGATAACTGAAACCTGTGAGAAGGCTGTGTTCTAGTGGGAGCTGTAACTTTCTGTTGATAAGGAATTCTGTCCCCTTGGTTTTGTTTCTTGGTGGTGGTGATGTTTTTTGAATCTGAGTTTTGCCCTTGACTTGAGCAGAAGTACAAGTCATTTTCCCATGGATTAACACTGAGCACTGATGATAAAAGAAACATTTGTGAAAAGATCAGTGTTATAACCTCATATTTATTGCCATGACAAAGATATGGGATGCTTTTGCCAGACTCATTTCCAAACGTATGTGTTAAGGGGAAGAGAATTTGGGGAGAGAAAATCTTAAGTGGGGGCTGGGGCTACAGAAATAAGGAAGCAACCAGATTTTCTGGGATAGGCCTTTAGTTCTCTAAAGGGAAGTAAGTTAAATGTGTAATTAAATAAGATTTATAATACTTACAACACATGAATATAGTCTCTTTGAGCAAAACTTAATATAGATAAAAGCACAAGGCCCTCTTGATATCCCCCGTTTTCTAATCCCACTCCTCTTTCCATAAGTCACCTCCTCATCCTCACTTTGGATAAAGTCTTCTACACTCTTTTGAGTATTCACACACAAATGTATATGCAAAGGAATGCTAAAAGGTAGTAATACATAGAGCTTTTTATGACATCATACCCTACATATTGTTCTGCAACTTGCTTTTTCCACTTCATGTGTCCTGGAGTTCATTTCAGGTCACCCCATATAGATCTTTTTAATGGCTGCACAATATTCCACATTATTAATTTAACCATTGCCATTGATGCAAGAAGTGGTGAAGAAATAGCTGCAGCTATGGTGGACACAAGAAGGTTAGGTTACCCTTGGGTAGCTCACAGATGTTAAAAAAACGGCAGGGAGAGACATCAGAGGAGGCCACCTTCCCTTGTCCACCACTGACCTAGAGGTTACCATGAGGTTACCCATAGCTCTGCCCAGGAGGGTGTCTCTGATCAAGCATTAGGCAACAGTGGCCAATCAACTGAAATGTATTTAAAACTAGAATAGAAAGTTGAAATAGCTCATCTATGATATTAACAAAGACACGTGAGAAAAGAGACCAGCCAGGTATGTCCTTGACAGCAAAGTGTAGATATAAATGTGTCATTAGAACAACAGATATAGGCAATTCAGTTTTTTAAAATAAACCTCATGACATCTGTCTCTTTACAGTGTTCCATAGTTCTCTGGCAGACTCCGAAGGACTGGAATAATGTACTCAGATATTATTCTTCTCTGTCCTATGGTGTCTTCCTTTAGTGCTTAATCCTACTTGTCAAGGTTCTGCTCTTAAGTCCCAGATATTTGGGCATGAGAAGGAATATTTCTTAGAAATGGTTGTTATAAAAGCAATATCATTTTCAATGTCCTCTCCCCTAACCACAGACTTTCTCCTGTAGAACTCAACATTGGTGCAGCATGGAAATAGTTTTTCTGAAATGGGATAAGTAGTAATATGTCATTTGTATGCATAAAGAAATAACAAGAGAATTCTCAATCTTAGTCCACGTTGATATAAAATAGGTCTTATGCTGTAATTATATTAATCCAGATTCAAAGAGACAGAATGTGTTTAAAATTACAAATGTTATCTATCATTCAATAAAGCCCATTGAGAATATTTTTAGTGCTTATTATCCTTGTCAATTTCTAAGGTTTTATCTGCTAAATAATTGTGTGCACACTTGACATTTTGATATCTTGAAGCTTTTATGTTTAGGCTTTCACTTCATTAGATTTTTTTGGTAAATAAAATGTTCCCAGTGGGCTAAAAATAAAGGTATACCATGTGTCTGAATTCAGCCCTCCCACCCGGTTCTATTTTAGGCATCTTGAAGGGTTGGGAGGAGAACGAGGGAGACG
This sequence comes from Varecia variegata, assembly GCA_028533085.1. NCBI lineage: Eukaryota > Metazoa > Chordata > Mammalia > Primates > Lemuridae > Varecia > Varecia variegata. The sequence continues at coordinate 4,170,503 of CM052449.1, read as the reverse complement.
AGAGGGGTCGGAGTCATTGCACTGGGAGCTCAGGGTCTCTGTTCATGGCAGCCCAGATGCTAGGTTTCGGGTTACACCCTGCTATGGTTTGCAGGGGTCCGCTCCAAAATCTAGGTGTTGCCAGTGTGATGGTATCAAGAGGTGGGGCCTTTACGAAGTGATTAGGCCGTGAGGGCTCCTCCCTCAGGAATGGGATCAGGTGCTCCTCTGAAGGGGCCTCATGGAGGGACTTGGTTTTCTCTTGCTCTCCCTGGGAGGGAGGAGGGAAAGTCACAAAGTCAGAATGTGGCACGAGTTACCCACGGCATGGTGAGTGCTTGAAGACCATGTCAATACTATATATCAACTAAAGAGATGCTATTGTTGGTTCTGCCGTGGGAAGATGTAACAAGAAGGCCCTCACCGGGCACCTTGATCTCGGACTTCCCAGCCTGCAGAACTGTGCGGAAACAAATTTCTGTTCTTTATAAATTACCCAGTCTCAGGTATTCTGTTGTAGCGGCACAAAACAGCCTAAAACACATACCTAGCATAAGTCTAATGCCTATCTTCAACAGGGACTTTTTTTTTTAAGGCATGAGTTGCTAACAGAGTTTCTTTAATATGAGATGTTTAGAATTCAGCACATTCCATAAAGCACACACTTGATCTCCAGTTCCAGAGAAGCTGGGGGCTGAGCTCGCCTTCCTGTGTGAGGCATACCATCTTGAACCCTTGGGCTGCTCCGACATCTTTGTTTTGTTTTAATTATTTTTTACTGTTTTAGAAGAGTTTCCTTGGTAGAAGCAGGGTAATGTCAAATTCATATAGTATCAAATTCCCTTCTGCTTAATGCTTTTATTTTTTTCTTTTTTGCTTTTCCCTTCCATGGCGGATTTATACAGTTCATATTCTTAGCTATGTATAATTTTGCTATATAAGCAAGTCCCATTTTGGTGAGGAATATTGTCATATCAATAATGCTCAGGATAGTTAACATATTTCTAAGACCAAGCCACTGACCCACTAGTTTTGAGCTGCATTCATTAGAGTGAAATGCTTCCTCCTTGGACCGTGGTCCCTCTCCCTTCTACGCCTCTCCCAAGGCATCCCTCGCTGAGAGTGCTGTCTACAGCTAACACTAGCAGAGCCTTTCCCTGAGCGTCAGGCGCTGTTTCAAGGCCTTTCCATGTATTGACTCATTTACTGCCCAAGAACCCTATGCAAGAGGTACTGTTATCACCCATATTGACTTGATGGAGCCCAGAGAAGTTAGGTAACTTGTGCAGGCCCACACAGCTAGCGCTTGGCAGGCAGAAATCATACCAGTCTCCCTGGCTCTGGAGCCCTTGCTCCTAATAGCCACATGATTCCACCTCTCCTAAGTCAGCACCTCCAGCCGCGATGGCCACGTCTTTCCAGATCAGCTCCCAGCACCTTTTGCATAATCTTGGCACTGGAATCCAAACTCTCAAGTTCTTTTCAAACTAGCACACACTTTCCAACTTCTCCATCATGCCCCGTAGCCCACCCTCCTCCTTGTCCCTTGGCTCAAAACCAAGAAGCCAGGCTTTTGCCAAATCTCCTGCAACTTCTGCCCTTCCCCTTCCTTTTTCTTTGGCAAACCACCTTTCTACCACCTAGAGTCAAGGTCTCAGTTCTTCTCCTCAACTTTCTGTGCATTCCAACCCCTGCACACATAGGCACTAGAAAACTGTTTCCTCTTACATACCATTTTCATCAAACTCTTGCCCCTGCTAAAGAACCAGTGGCAGCTTCTCTTTAATTATCATATAAAGGTTGAGTATCTCAAATCTGAAAATCCAAAATGCTCCAAAATCCACAACTTTTTGAGTTCTGACATGACACTCAAAGGAACTACTCATTGGAGCATTTCAGATTTCAGATTTTCGAATTAAGGACACTCCCTGTCCAATGATAGAAAAGTTAGATTTAATACAGTGGGCTGATGATTCAATACTGTATTTCCAGGGTCTCTGAGACTACTGGGGGAACACCTAACCCCTGGGCAAGGAGTCCAAGAAGTTGAGCATTTAGTTTTCCAGCCTCCGCTCTACAGAAAAACCCACCGAAGGCAGCTGAAACGAATGTCAGAAAAACCATCCCCCCTGTCTGCCATGCACTGCTTTGTTTTTATTTATAGCACTTATATATCTGTTTGTTTGTTATCTGTCTCCTCAACCAGAATGTAAGAGCCATGAAACAAGAATATTGTCTTGTTTATAGTTGCATCTTCTAGAAGGTGTACCTGCTGTACTCAGAATGTGTTTGATTAATTCAGTGAGCTGAAAGTAGCTTCCTGCAACTGTGTTGAGAAGGAGTGTGAGGCTGGCCCCCCTTCTGCAGGAGAGAGCGCCAGGATTTAGCAATGCCTTTCATAGGCTGAGAGAGAGTCGCAGCACCGCGGCTGCAAAACTGCTGTCTCGGGCTGGGCCAATCAAGGAAGGTTTCATGGGAAAAGTGACATCTGAGTGGTGTCTCTAGAAGGAGGGTTTACCAGGTGCAGGAAATAGAAGGACGTTTCTAACAGAGGAAAGAGCGTGCCTGAGGGTCTAACCACTCCTGTCCAATAGCACGTGCTCATTCCCACTTCCACAGGGCAGTGTGTACTCTTTCTACCACCAGAAATGCCCTTCCCTCCCCAACTTTGTATCAGTTCGTGTCTTCTCCACCTTAGTGCTTAGTCCTACAGCAAGAAGCCCCTTTGCCTATTGCCACAAAACAGATTAGTCCCTGGCTGAGCCCTCAGAGAATGTGTGGCTTAGGGACACTGGGGCCCTTCTGAAATCTGAACCCCTAGGAGCAGTGTTTCCTGCTTCCTGTTATCTCAGCCACGTGCCTCCTTCTAGCTGTAGTTATAATATCCTGGTTACAAGAGCCCTCCCAGGTCACCTTCTAATCTACTTACTGCATCAACCTTCCTATAGTTAGGCTGTCAAAGTGTCCAAAGACAGGGACTGTGCCTTTAGTTTCTAACGTAGGATTTGTTTCTCTCCCTAGACCCCATGGACCTGGATTATGGTCTAGCAGCCCCTGCTCTGAGACATTTCCACTTGGGAGAGACATTTAGTTTAATTTCCAAACAGCAGGGATCATCTCCTGCAGCTCAGAATTCAGAGCTGCATCGCTGAGTGTAATCAGAACAAGCCTGAGCCACGCTGGGGCCGTTACTGGGTGGGAAAGGCCTGGACCTCTCGATGCTCAGCAGCCCTGAGCTCCCTTGGACCACTTTCTACTTCCACGGCTGTCCCTTCTGCCGGTGACCCGTCAGCACTTCCTGAGTGACCATTGCAGGTCAGGCACTGTGAAGTTCTGGGGAACATGACCAAGAGTCATAGACAAGCAGGGAGGACCAGTGAGCAGTTGCCCTTTGGTCCTCCCGAGTGGGGGGTGCCAGCTGCCCCCGGGAATGTGTGCTCCCTGCCTGGGTTTAAGTTCCTAAGCCAGCTGGGCCAGGGGCTGCTGTTAGCAGCAGGGCAGAGCCACTTCTCTTGGCTTTCATGGGTGACTTTGATGTCATCAGCTACTGGCAGCATGCCGCCATAGTTGTGTGTGCCAGGGCGAGACATATGGCATGTTCTTCTTACCAAATGTTGCAAATCTGGACAGGAAGAGAATTACGTTAATGGCACTGCTTTATTTGGCTGTTATTCCTCATTTATTTTCCTAGCTTTCCTTTCTCTGCTATTTTTTTCTTTCTTCCTGCCTTTGAGTGTACGCCTCAGTCCAACCCCATCCTCATTCTGGCCAAATAGCTCTTATCACACCATAATGAAATTGCCACTTTACTTGTCCATAGCCCACGCTAGACTGTCAGTTCATCAACAAAACTGCCTTGCTCTCTCTGAGGGTCCTAGCGCAGTGCCTGACACAAAGTACGCATGCTACACGTGTCTGGGGAATGACGAATGCCTTTCCCACCTAGTATTCCTATGTTTGGCCCTTAGAGTAATCTAGTTGCGTGTGCTTTTTATAGACAGCATAGTATAATCTCAAAATTCACACAGACCTGGATTTGAAACTCATCTCTGTCACTTTCTAGCTGAATGACTTTGGCTAAGTCACCGTCCCTCTCTGAACATCAGTTTCCACATGAATAAAATGGAGATAAAACCTACTTCTTAGTGTCACCAAGACGATTAGGTGTGATAACTTACAAATATCTAAAATATAGTAATAGTCAATTAGAGTTTGCTTTCTTTTCTAATTGGCTATACAGATTCTTTATTCATTTTCTTCTTTTTCACCTATGGGATTTTGGGGGGCACCTTCCATAACTAATGCATATGTTACTTCATTTAATCTTCTCCAACCCTCTGAAGTAAGTAGGAGTCCCATTTTGCAGATGCGAAAACAGGCTCAAAGGCGTTAAGTGTCTTGCACAAGGTGGAGAGTTATTAGGTTATAGAGTTTTGATGTATTTCTACAGGCTATGCCCTATGCTGCCTTCCTACACAGAAGTTAGAACTGTGGGCTATATGCTCTACCTGCTAAGGTAGGCAAGTCTGATCATTTTTCTTTCCAAGGTGGGGGAGGTCCTGTCTTAGTTCCATTTCTGTTGCTATAACAGAATACCACAGACTGGGTAAATTATAAACAATAGAAGTTGATTCAGCTCACAGTTCTGGAGACTGGGAAGTCCAAGAGAGCATCATACCAGCATCTAGCAAGAGTCATCCCATGGCAGAAGGTAGAAGCGAGCACATATGACAGAGCCACCAGGGTCCAGACTTGGCTTTATAACAACCCACTCTTCTGTTTTTGGAGACAGAGTCTTAGTCACCCTGGGTAGAGTGAGTGCCATGGCTTTTGTCAGCATAGCTCACAGCAGCCTCAAACTCCTGGGCTTAAGCGATCCTCCTGCCTCAGCATCCCGAGTAGCTGGGACTACAGGTGCTTACCACCACACCCAGCTAATTTTTTTGTTTGTTTCTATTTTAAGTTGCTCAGCTAATTTTTCTATTTTTTTAGTAAAGACTCACTCTTGCTGATCTCAAACACCTGACCTCAAGTGATCCTCCCAGAGTGCTAGGATTACAGGCATGAGCCACCACGCCCGGCCTATAACAACCCACTCTTAAGATATGTAACCCACTCCACGATGACATTAATCCATTCATGAGGGCTCTGCCCTCCTGACCCAGTGACTTCCTAGTAGTCCCCACCTCCGAACTTGTTATACCAGGGATTAAGTTTTCAACACATGAACTTTTGGGGGACACATTCAAACCATAGCAGGGCCCAAAAGAAATTCTAACCACTGTGGAGTTTTTATTTCTAATCTAACTCTCAACTCCCTTGCTCTTCGCCGAAACAAGCTGAGGCCTTGCTCAGCTATTCTATGTGTATTCACTTTAGACCACAGGGCCAGCTGTAGCTCACACTTCTTTAACCCCTCCTGTCCCCATCCCGCAGGAGAGAGCCCCGCTTCAGCCCCAACCCCACTCGCTCACACTCATCCTCCGTGACTCATGGTAGACGTGGAGTGACTGTGAAAACAGCTGTGGCCTTGAAAATGTCCCTGCACACAAGCCAGTGAAAGCCTAGAAGCCCTAAATCTTTATGATTCATTTTTGTGAAGAGTTTTAATTGCCCTGTAGACAACGCGATTCATTTTAGAAATAGGTAAGAGACTCCCGAAGGAGCCTGAGTCTGGACTGGGGGTTGGGCCAGGTATGGGGTTCCCAGAAGACGGCAGACGCTGCCCTCGCCACCCCAGCGCGAAGCCTCGCTCTGTCCTCAGGGTTAGGGAAATTGGGAAATAGGGAAAGCTGCACTTTCCGTCCTGCCCCTTCCAGATCCTAACCCTGCTCCTAGTGTGACTTGAATGCGCTCTGAGCCCTGCGCTGCGAGAGGCAGGCGTCTTAAGCTTTCCTGATTTCTCCGCATTTGTTTCTGGGGCTTCTTCTTTCTTGCTTCAGAAACAGACAAGGCCAAGAGCCATATTTCCCCCCCCTTTTCCTTGCCACAGCCCACTGGCAACCCGCTCTGGACCGCGTCCCATCTCCGAACCAGGCATGGCTGACCCACACGCTAATTCATGCTGCCTCCGAGAGAAAATAGAGAAAAGTGAGAGCTAAGGGGCCTCATTTAGCAGGAGCTTAAATTTCAGGCCTAGCGATGCCAGCTGGGCCCAGTGGAGATTTCCAACAACAGGTGCGGTGCAACCTTAGATTGAGGCGGGGAGTGATCCGCGTGTGCTGGGGGGGCAGAGCGCAAGGCCGCACTCGATCTGTCTGCGACTGGAAGAAAAATCAACTCCAGTTGCCCTTCTGTCCTTTTAAGAAACAAAAGGGATGAAAGAAACTTTAGGCCAATGAGCTTCCCTTTTATTCTTTCCTTTTTCTCAAATAGATCAGAAAATGATCCCACATTATTAACCACTTTGCCTTCCCCAAAAATATGGGGGGAAAAAAAGACACTATTGTCTCCCAGTACTTCCAGAAACTCATGATAATAAGCTCAGTAAGGCTGGCGCTCAAGAAACATAATGAATAAGAAAGGTTTTAAAGAACTCTTCTAAATGACAGTGAGAAAAAGAGGCGGGAGAGGGCCAGACAGCAATTTGAAGGGCTTTTAAATATGCTACAATTTGGACTTCTGATTCCATCCTTTTCTACAAACGGACAATTAGCTGCAGCACAAGTTTGGGTAATTAGCAGACAAGCTACACTCTGAGCAAAGTGCTCTCTGTAACCTGGTAAGAAGGCATTTCCCAGGGCACATCCTGGCCAGTGAAAGCAGATTATTCCCACACTCTTTACCCCCAACGTCTTTGGCATTTCTAAAATAAAGTACAACCTTATCGCTTTAAAAAAAATTCTCATGTACTATTTTTAAAACTAGCAACCAGAGTGGACTTGGGCTAAGATTCAGACAGGAGCAGAAATCGTGCACCTTGCTGTGGTCCTTCACAGCTTCCTCCGTGGCCTGCACCTCCAGGAAGCCTTCCAGGTGGTCTTCTTGGGGGAGCTCCAAGGCCTCTGCTGCAGCTGCGCAGGGTACAATCCCCCCCCACCACCACTTTTTTGCTAGAGAACAGGGTGAGACAGAGTGTGGAGGGTAACAAGACACAGAGCTAGCTGCAGGAAGTGGCACATCAGACACACTTCCTGGAGGGCAGGAGGACTCGGCCTCCAGCCAGTCTCAGGACTGACCATGGGAGGAGCATCCAGGCTTCCATTTCCCTCTTTCTGGAATGTCGGACTGGCCATTGTTTCTGAAACTGTGCACTGGGGGAATCCCATTCCCTGCTAGAATGAAATGATAGCAGTCTTTTACCAATTCAAAGAAAATAAAGTAAGCAGATCAATTTTTTCCCCGCCATATGTTTCCATCCACCCTGTGTTTTATCTTTGTTGCTGCTTCACCTTTTGTGGCACCCCTCCCCCAAGAAACACAAGAAATAAGGAAATATTAACATAAAAACGCCAGCTGTGTTTAACTTGTGAGCATGGTGTGGTGACTCCTTTGTGTGCCTTGTTTTCTCCGAGTTCAGAAGATGAGAGCAAGGGCAGTAATGACACAGTGTTCTTCTCTAAGGTGCCGCGTAGCTCCCAGGGCTCCGCCACCTGACAGCTTTTGAAAACAACCAGATGCAGATAATCTCCCAAGTCGGCTCTGAGAGTCCAGCAAAGCATTCTGAGCTATTCAGAACCACCAGAAATGTCAACACACTTTGAAAGGGGGCTTATTATAGTATAAATGGCAAGTTTGTAATTCAATAGAATTAATTCAACAGGATAAAAACAACGCACCATTTAGGAAGCACTTGCAGTGGGATACGCCAGTTGGAGAACCTGGCTGTGATTACTGGTAGGAGCCTGTGTGCCGCTCTCCTTGGGATGGGACAGTCTGTGAGTCTGAGCCTGGTGTGAGTGGCTCTTGGGGCATTTCCCCCACTTACGGCAGGTTTCAGTGCTGGGAAAGGGGACCAAAGTCTAAATGCTGTGAGGTCTGATTTTCTCATGGTGACAGCCTGACAATACAAGATTATGTAGCTGATCAAAAATCCAATGCCTACCTTTTTAGAGAAATAACCTGAAACATTGTATTTCAGTTCCCCTGAGTGCTGAACTTCAGGATCTCTTTGTCTGGGGTGTATTTAGACTGATTTAATAGACCACATAACAACCAATGCAGGAAATGGCATTAGTTAATATGATACAGTAGCACATTTTTTTACAAAGTCCTTGATGATTCCCTTATTTAACCCAAAAAATCTTAAAGAAACTGCTTTCATACAGTTATGGCAGTCAGAAGAGCTGCTTTGGAAAGATTTTCACAGGCCTCTTAGAAGAAATTTTAGAAATAGTTGGGGTTATTTCATTGTTTTGTGATGATCTAGGATTGTCTGTTTTGCTGTCTCCTGATGCTTCCTGAAGCAGCACAGACATTCAGCATCAAGGGGCTGCTTGTCCAGCTTCCTGCGACCCCACCAGGATTCTGCTTCCTGGGCCTCCCTGGCAACTTGACCTTGCACCCTGCAAGGTAAACCTGCCTTTAAAAACGTGCAGATTCTAAAGCATATTCCTGGTGATTTTCCTTCCTTCAGGCTTCCCTATCACACGACTCCCCACAGAAAGCCTCAGAGCTTGGGCTAGAATTGTGGGCAGCTGCGTGCAACTGTCACAGCCTCTCCTGAATGTACACGTCTTTCCACGTCCACCACACGTCCAAAACCTGTCAGTTGTTCCTTTAATCAGCTGTTTTAAAAAGCTGAATTTGCTGGAGGCTTTAGAAAGAAGTAGAACTGGTTTTTGTTTTATTTTTTAAGATGACAGCTGATACATATAAAAGATTAAATGATATATGTGTTATAAAGCATACCTGTGTAATAAACACCCATGAACACACCCTATCCTATCACTTCCCATACCCATTCCCAGCCTCCCACCCTGCCCAGAGCTAACCCCCGCCCTCAATCGTGTTTATCATTCTCTTTCTCTTTGAAACAGTTTTGCCACATATGTATGTACATTTAAACTATGTATAGTTTTTCTTGTTAAACAGACAAATGGAATTTATCAGCCAATTGAGGTTGCTCTTCTCAAGTAGCCTTTTTGGGAGTTTTACCACTTACCCATGTAAGCTGCAATTGCTCAGAACCATCTGGGAGCTCTTTGTTTGAAATCTCCTGCAGAGATAGTTTATCAGCTGCTCAAGAAAATCAGTGCTGTCGCTTTACACCGTATTGGTCTGATTCAACTATTTTTCCTATAACTTCTCTATTTTCCCCATACACGTATTTAAGAGATATTAGCAGGTGTCTTTGGTGGTCCGAGCCCCGTGCTGGGCGTCAGCAGCGAAGCCAGCAGCGGAGTCCAGAGTCGGCTCACGCTGGAGCTTGGCCCTGCCCTCCTCTCTCCTGCCCTCCTTTGTTGCTTGGCAATAACTGTAGGCCGCAGGCCAGGAGTCTCCAGGTCTCGGAGCAGGATTCGGTGAACCAAGGGGCCACGGATCAGTACGGGCTGGGAGCCACAGGGGAGGTCATGGAGAGACTTGGGCCTCCGTGGGTGCCTACCTGTCTTGGGCCTCGTGGCCTTTCCCAGATGTTTCTGCTTCTGATTTTGTTGGGCTGCCTTATTCACGCATCCGGATGTATTTATATCACGACCTCCACACCTGCTGAGGAGCCCTGTCATGTGATGTAGCTTGAGGACCCCACAATGAAGGGAAAATCGGCCCTGTAAGACCTGAAGGCTGACAACCCAGATTATGATTTTTTTGTGTTAGAAGAACTTAAAGACACACTAGGTTAGTAAGCATGAAATTGATGACATAGATACAACTGCCTGGGTACTATAAATATGGAACCTCAGAAACATGTATTTATATACTTTTTTATTTATATATAATATACATAATAAATATAATGAACATAAATTTATATATATTAATAGTATGCATATAACCTATGTATTCTAAACCAACCTCCATCTGACCCCATCCCCAGAATAAGCGACATTCTGCAATCCTTTTATAAAGTAGGAATAATGCCCAAACTCTGACCCCTCATGGTTCTAAAGCATCTCTGTGTGCCTGACACATCTGCTCGTCCCAGCTGAGTTGTGTGCTTCCCAAGAGTCAGCTATATTTGTCCTTGAACCTGTTTATGCCAGTTGTACTTGTTACTAAGTTGCAAGATTTAATTAAATGTTTTCACTTATGAAATATGAACTCAAAAAGAAAATTGTTTCAGTGAAAACCTAATTGAATGGTTTTGAAAGACTCACTAAAGTCATTTTAAAAATGCTTTTGAACTAGGTGTGAAGGCAAATGTAAAAGATTGAAGAAAAAATACTGACATCTAGAAGAATTCTGCTCACAGATTGTGCTGCGGGTGTCTTTAACTTCTAGTTCCCCTTTAAAGGGACTACGTAGTATGTCAGAAATCCTACGTGGTAAATAATGGCCTTTTAAAAAAGAACTCTAACCAGCAGACAATACTCAAAGAAAAGACTTGGTCTTTCATCAAAAGATTAGTGAACGAGAGCACATTTATGTTTTAATTTAAAACAAAATCACATGAGGATGTTTATATATTTATACGTACAGGTGAATATGGATGTGTGGATGTGTAGATGGATGAATATAAGATGAATATAGGTACGTGTGTGAGAGAGAGATCGATTTTTCATGATCTCCGTTTTAAGGACTTTTCTAATCATTCAGTCCCAAGCACATTTGAAAAGAAGACTTCTACTGTCACTTATTTACGTCATACACTAACCAGGACTGCCCTACTGAAGAGTGGTTTTATAGAACCAGCCTCACTAGAAGATTTCACGTGTGATGCCACTTGCTAAAGTTTATTTGGTTTTCATTTTGTTTTCTTTTCATTTGCCAAACATTTATGGAGAGCCACGAGAAAAGACTCCATTTTAAAAACAGTCGTTTGAAAAGAGAGAAAAGGCTTGTCAGCCTGGAGGATGGATGAGGGAGGTCCCGGCCCACACGGCTGTCCCCGGCCGTGTCACACTCTCACGCAGACCTATTCTCTGGCTGCCCCAGGAGCCCACGGGGTGGAGGCCAGCAGGGGTGCCAAGGAGAAAGGGGGCCTCGTGTTCTCAAACTCCAGGCCGGGAGAAGAGTGGGGAGACCAGCCCTGGACCAGATGAGAAAATGGCCTCTTGAGCAGACTCAAAGTGTATTTTTTGACCCTGGCTTTTCCCAAACATATGTGAGGGGCCTGAGGCCTTTAGAACCAGGAGGAGAATGGTATCAGTGAATAGGGAGGCATTTCAAATCCTACTCTAGCCATGTCCTCCTGCTCCCCTGCACCCCGCCACACAGGTGACATGCTTTATGCCTGACCTGCACGTGCGTGTGTGTGTGTGTGTGTGTGTGTGTGTGTGTTTCAAAGGCCTCTTATAAAGGCCACTTCAGCTCCAGCTGAGACTGAGGCTCCCTTCTGATGCAAGACAATTTATTTTCCTGAATACTAAGGAATAAAACCGAAGTGTGGAAACCAGGTTCTTGTGGAAGGTGCCCCAAGCACCAGCCAGCTTCCAGCCTACCCCTGAGAGCCGAACAGGAGAGCAGCGCTGGGGTCAGGAGCGCTGCTTCCTTGCAGCCGTCCCGGGGGGATTGTGAGGCTGTTCAGTTTTCTCTCCATTTTAGCTTTGTTGGGGCTGGGAACCTGGTCCCCGCAGTGGACAGAGCCATGGAAACCATCTCTCACTCCGCTGAAGTGAAGGGACTTCAGTAAGTGGAGAAGGGTGAGCGGGGAACGGGGGGCGGGAGGTGCAGACACAGGAGCCCTATTTTGTTGCTCTGAGGAGTAACCGGACCCCTGCCTGGGAGATCGCAAGCCGTCCTGAGAAAGAAACTGCAGGGGCTTGAGTCACCCCCCCATTCTGGAAGAACAGAGGGGTGCCCTAGGGGATGGGGGGGGCCTCCCTTATCAAGAAGTAGACAGCTGAAGTACATAGACTGTGCTTGGCCCAAGGCTAGGATCAGCTTCTGGTTTATTATCTATTTAAGTAGATTAAATGAGAATTGCCTGGAATCGTACACTTAGAATTCCCTTACAAAAGGCCGTTATCTCACAAACTGGCTTAATGGAACAGGCTGTCAGGGGCGTCATAGAAGTAACTGAATACAGCACCTTTCAGAGCAGAGATTCAGAGGAGGCTGTGCAGCCAGGCCCAGATGCCTCACACCTTGCGTGGCCAAAAAGGAAGGGTCTAGGGTCCGGCTGCAAACCACACTGTTAGCATCGAACCCAGGGACAGGCCCAGGGCTTCCCAAGAAGAGTGGCATTTGCAACTCCTTCCATTTTAAAAGCATATCCTCAGTTTAAAACTGAATTAATTGACATGTGTGGGCTTAGCACATAGGAAAGACAGCAGAATGTCATGTTTAACAGGACCAACTTTGGAGCGAGACTGCAAGGGTTTGAATCTTAGCTTTCCTGTTTACTAGTTGAGCATACTTGTGTTACTTAACTTCTCTAGGGCTCAGTTTCCCCATCTGTAAAAGGGCATGATACTAGTCCCTGTCACACTGGGTTTCTCTGAAGATTAAATGAGATAATATGTATAAACTTCTTAGCATAGTTCCTGACATAGAGTGAGCTTCCAGAGATTATTGGTATTGCTGTTATCACGGAAAATATTAGTAATTCATCCCACTTAACAGCCTTTGTACCCACCTTCCCTCTTATCTAGCACTTGCAGCGTATGTTTGGAACAAGCTGCATTCGCAGATGAGACTTGGAATGGTGGGAGGCAGGTTGCACGGAGGAGCTCAGGTTTGCACTCAGAGGGACATTTTGAACCCTGGCTCTGCCGGGGATAGTGATGTGATCTTGCACAAGTCGTTTATCCTCTCTGATCCATATTTCTAAAGGAGTTTGTGTAAATAAATGTAAATCCCTCTTTTGATGACGATTGATATGATTATGAAAAAATGCTTAAAAACTGATAAAAATGGTCTCCTTTAGCCTGGTGTCCCAAAAACAGATACATCAAAGAACACTTGTTTTGACGATAACGGGCAAGTTGGAGAGAGTGAACGGTTTGGACAGAGGTTGCCATTGTACGGTTGGTTTAAACAATGGGCATAATTGACTATTTTTCAGGAAAGTTTTACTTTATTTGTAAATTTATGACTTTTTATTTTCCTGCCAGCAGTTTCTTTGACAGTCTTATTTTTCTGTTGGGTTCATTTGAGTTCAGTTTACCGGTAGTGTAAACCTTTCTGTAAAACAACCTGCTCCACAGTTGACCCAAATCTTTGCAATTATACAGTGTTTCATTAATTAATTTCAATGTATAGCATAAAATTTTCATGTGCAATCTAGAATTGTCAGTAAATAATCTAAAATCTTTTAGATGATTCCATTCTACTCAGCCTAATAGGTGAATATCATACCCCTCATTTTCCAAAAAATTGAAATAGACTGTATGGAAGATTGGATAAATCCTTCTATTCTATATAAAATGAATTACTTTAAATAAAAAATATGAGTCTATTAGCTGGATTGTCTTTTAGAGCAATTAAAACACTTTACATGGTCTTAGAACTAGTAGTGTTTTCTCCCTCCTTGTTTTTGTGCCCTTTTTAGTAATATTTGGAAAAGTATTAATATTATGTAATATATAACTCCTAGATATAATTGATACATTAATAATTTCTCACATTTTAAATGGCTCAGCCTGAGAGTTTAAGGAAAGATGCCCTATGGGTGAGCGAGAAGCCGTAACCTCCCAGAGTTTCTTGGTTGATTACTGCCTAAGCCACAGCTACCGGACCTCAGCCAGCGCTGCGAGCCACCAGCAAGGATAGAGTGACATCAACTGATGCGCTATACCTGTGGCTCCAAACTTTTCTTGGTTATGAACCTCTTTAAGAATCAGGAGGAAGTTATGGGGCTGCCCCTCCAAAAGCTACACATTCTCTGCTTTCCTCAAATCTTGCCACAGGATTCCAGGAAGTTCACATGAACTCCCCAAATTCCCTCCATCGCCCCCCTGCGACCCTCCACGGTCCGCGGATCCCGTATGTCCACCGCGTGGGTGGAGGGTTCCGTGCCCTGGGCTTCACCACACGTTAACTTTTTTTTTTTTTTTTTTTTTTTTTTTTTGAGACAGAGTCTCGCTCTGTTGCCCGGGCTAGAGTGAGTGCCGTGGCATCAGCCTAGCTCACAGCAACCTCAAACTCCTGGGCTCAAGCGATCCTCCTGCCTCAGCCTCCCGAGGAGCTGGGACTACAGGCATGTGCCACCATGCCCGGCTAATTTTTTTTTTCTATATATATATTTTAGCTGGCCAGATCATTTCTTTCTATTTTTAGTAGAGACAGGGGTCTCACTCTTGCTCAGGCTGGTCTCGAACTCCTGACCTCGAGCGATCCACCCGCCTCGGTCTCCCAGAGTGCTAGGATTACAGGCGTGAGCCACTGCGCCCGGCCCACCGCACGTTAACATTTATTTATTTATTTATTTATTTATTTATTTTAACTGGCAATGAGCTGGGCGTTTCTGGAAACCAGGAGACAAAGACTGGTCGGAGGTTTTTGTCCACCCTTTAAGGGCTGTTACACACAGTGTCGCACCATGATTAAGTGAACAGGCCCAGCTACACACCTGCCACCTCACTGTGTCTGATGCAGCTGGATTCTTCTGGATGCTTCTGTGTGCATTAGAGACATTGGATTTTAGTTTAAGCCTGTTTGGATCTACCTCTACTCCCTAAAAACGGTTTCTCTGATTATCACAATCAACAAATGCCTCCTCACTTTATACCCACTAGAATAGCTATAATTAAGAAAATAGATAATAAGCGTTGGTGAGGATTTGTAGAAATTAGAACCTTCGTACACTGCTTGTGGGAATGTGAAATAGTGAAGTCCCTTTGGAAAACAGTTTGGCAATTCCTCAAAAGATTAAACAGAGTTGCCATGTGACCTAGCAATTCTGCTCCTAGGTATATACCCAAGAGAAATGAAAATGTAAATGTTTGTCCACACAAAAACTTGTGCATGTAAAACTAACAGCATTATTTATCATAATCCAAAGATAGAAACAACCCAAATGTCCATTAACCGATGAATGGTTATGTAGAATGTGGTATATCCATACAATGGAATGTTAGCAAGTAACAAAAAATGAAGTACTGAAGCATGCTGCAACTTGGATGAAACCTGAAAGAAGCCAGTCACAAATGGCCACATATTCTGTGATTCCACTTATATGAAATGTCCAGAATAGGGAAATTAATTATAGAGACAGAAAGCAAATTAGTGGTTGCCAGGGGTCAGGGGGAGGGGGAGGGGGAGTGACTGCTAACAGGGCTGGGGTTTCTTGCTGGAGGGATAAAAGTGTGCTAATATTGATTGTGGTGGTGATTATGCAATTCTGTGAATAAGCTAAACGCTATTGAGCTGCGAACACTTTGCATGGGTGAACTGTGTGATATGTGAATTGTATCTCAATGAAGCTATTACAAAAAAAGCATGTGTTCTGCATCCAGGCTGCCTGTATGCAAATCTCTGTGAAAGCTCTGTGTCCTGAGACAAGGATTTGAGTACAGTACAGCATTTGGAAAGATGTCCCCAGAGCACAGTCAGGAAATAGGGGGCTGAGACGGGGGAGGAAGGGAAGCCAGTCACGGGGACATTAATGAGTGAGTGGCTCTGTGGGCAGCTGGGCTCCGTCCTGCTGGAGCTTCTCAGAAAGGCCATGGGGACCACAACCCAGAACTGGCCCCCCAGGGAAGAGAAAGTGTGGCTATTCCTATGAGTGCTGACTCCCCCAAACTCCAGCCTGCCCCATACTCAGGCCAAACGTGCTCCTACAAGCAGAGAAAGCCCTCAGACAAGCAGAGACAGAGAGACAATGAGAGAGAGACAGAGACAGGCAGACAAGACATGCGGGTACTTGAGGTAGGCAGTAGTCAGAGGACATGGAAACCGTGTCCCCAGGTGTCCGAGTGGATATGGGCAGGGCCTTGGCAGTGTCTGCGGACAGGAGTGTCACTTAACCTGCACCTCCCTAAAATGGGGAAAATAATAGCTCCTGCCCCATAAGGATGATGTGAAAGTTAATGAGTTGATGTATCTGATGTATTTAAGTGAGTCAAGAAGACACATTTTAAATCTTTCTCTCTTTTTTTTAACTTCTAACTTATCCATGATTGTTTCTCTTCTGAATGAGTTTCTAACAAAACAGAGAACAAGTCTATTATAAGTTTCAAAAAGAAATAGAATGATTACGGAGAATGGTCATCTCGTTAGGTCCCTTGTGTTCTATCAGCTTTGACCGGCCTTCTGGAATGTGCCATATGCTTTGTTGGCACATTGGACAGATGCCCATCCTAGCAAGTTCTGTTATTGCAGAAACTCTACAATATTTCTCACTCATGCTGTCGTCCTACTTTGTGGAAATTGTTGGTGGGACTCAAGAACGGGAGTTTGATCATAACACACACTCGTATTTTCCTTTGTGTCTCCATATATTTTCCCAAAGCTGTGTTCCGAGAAGCACAGGCCCTGAGGAGGAGATTTCTTTCTGTGGAACTTCTGCAGTCTAGGGGTTGAAGCCAGGGGCTGCAATCCCCAGCAATTTTGAGTTCTTCTTCTGTCAGAGCCATTTATACTCAATATATTCCATTGCTCTTAGATGACTGCAACAGCCCAGTTGGTGCACAGCCAGGGAAAAACTGGGTTAAAAAAAAAAAAATCCCAACTGCATTATATTGAACTCAAGCTGTCAGGATGAAAACTTAATTTAAAGAGTTGCTCACCCAAGAAAATATCTCTGGATTCTTTCAGGCTGTGACTCTTCAATTAACCTGACATTTCACAAATCCAAAATTGCCACGGATGAACTCTTTACTTCACTTCGGGATATTGCCGGAGCTCGGAATCTCATGAAGCAGTTTAAGTCTGTGTATGTCCCTGGAAACCATACCCACCAGGCAAGTGCATGAGTTTTAAAGTCACCTTCTAGTCTGTTGTGCTTTTAGGATTCGGGGACCACAGCTATATGAGAAAAGTTTCAGTTTTGTCCTCTCTGGAATGAAGGGTTGGTTCTAGATGAGCTCCACGTTCCCTTTGAGATCAGAGTTGTGGGTTCTACTGAATCCGAAGCCTCTCAGTTCATGTGTACCCCAGGCTTGATGCAGTGGGACCGGCACCCGACTGGAGCCAGCTCTGTAACTGTGGGTCTGCCACACGCTCTTCCTGGGCAAGTCCCTTGTCCTCTCTGGGCCCCAGGAGCTGCAGGTACCAAATGAGGGGCTGGCCTTAGGTGATTCCCAAGTTTCTGGGCATAAGCCATCTATAAACACCTTGAACAATTAGAATACTGAAAGTACCTAACAATACTATAACAAGGGAAAAAGTTTGTGACAAGAAAAACATTTGTTATTTAAAATTCCCCCACTGCTTTCTAAGGAGGGTAGAAAAACCTAAGAAAGACATTTTGACCATTGAATGGAAAGATGGTATAAAAATCGAAGATTAAAGGGATAATTCCTCTGTAAAAACTCAGAGAGGAACAATGCATAGAAAGACCCAAGAGAACCTTAAGAAGTAAGAGCCGTCAAGGCTGGGAGTCCCTGCCGGACAAGGCGGGAGACAGAGCTAAGGTTGCTGGTGGCCAACGATGAGCTTTCAGGGAACAACCGATGTTTCTGATGGAAAAGATCACTGAGTTTGGTTGTGGGGAATCTTCTCCCCAACTCCCCGTGAGATCTTTGGTGAAATCTACTCTATTTGCTAAGGCTCTTGCAAGAGCGGAATGTGCTATTAGTGGGGCCGTGGCACACTGAGTAGTTCAGCTTCAGGAGGCAGGCTTTTGAAAGGGGGGAGACAAGAGTTAAAGCTACCACCACAGCCTAGAGAAATCCCGACTCTTCCTCCAGTGTATAGTACTCATATAGCAGCTGATACTTGAAGAACGTTTCTACATTTTGTTTTTCCTGTGATTCCCACAACAAGCTAAGCCAGAGAGGAATATTATCCCAAGATCCAGGAAGGCCAAGTGATGTGCCACAGACACACAGGTGGCCAGGGGTAGATGCCAAGTCTTTACTGCCAACCTAAGACCTCCTCCTCCACTATATTGTGGTTCTCATAGAGGTTCTAGAAGTATTGATTAATGGTGCCGATGGTCCTCTGAAATCACCCACCAAGATACTAAATACTTCAGAAACTGGTACTCAACTTAGAAACACTAAGATCTGAGAACACCACCACCACAAAATACAGATAAATCACTCAGATAATTAATCATATGTAGTTTTGTCATTTTAAAAAGTCAGCAATCTTAAATACTATGGTAGGGACTAGTTCCAAAAGACATGATAGAACTGGTGATATATGATGAAATTTAGGCCAAAGAATGTCAAGAAGCAAGTAGCTGCTATAGCTGGTGAAAAGAAAATAAACCACAAAATTAATGGAATCTTTTCCATTTTATGACTATCATGGTGACTGGTTTGGCCAACTTCACATAAACATGTCAGCTATAAGTCTTGATGTGATAAGGACAATGATAAGTTTCCTATAGATCTTATCTCCCTACTGCCAACACCGTCATTTCTCTGGGCCTCAGAACTCTGTCCTGTCGCTATGGCCTTTGGAGAATGAACTTTCCCCTGATTGCATGTATTCCACCTTCTAGCGAGTCGATAACATCAACACACTCACCAAAACTCCTAAGTGTCAGAGGGCGGGAAGTGGGGAGGGGTGGGATGCTGTGTGTTTGCTGGGAGTCTTAAAGAAATGATGATGCAGACGTGTGGGGAAGTGCCGTGCAGCTGTTACAGTGAATGCAACAGATCCAGGTACGCTGGGCAGGGGCTGTATTTGAACCCTTGTCTCAGGGTCTGCTTCTCAGGGAACTCAAAACAAAGGTTTATGATCAATTGGGTGGGGCAAAAACATGCTATAGATCATTCTGTAAAGCATGATCCTATTTTTGTAAAAATAGAACAAAATTTTTAAAATTATCTGAGTATATATTATATATTTAATAAGACTTTAAAACTTCAGGAGAATTTGATAATGGTCACCTCGTGGGGGATGGGAAGGTTGGACGGGCACAGAGGAGCACTGACTCCTTGCTCTGTATTCACAGATGCAGAGCACAACTTTCGATGGGATTGTGAGTGCGTTAGTCGTCTTGTGTTGCTATAAAGCAATACCCGAGGCTGGGTAATTTATGAAGGAAAGAGGTTTATTTGGCTCACGGTTCTGCAGGCTGTACAAGAAGCACCGGCATCTGCTTCTGGTCAGGCCCTCAGGGAGCTCCCAGTCAAGGCGGAAGGTGAAGGGGAGCAGGTGTGTGGCATGGTGAGAGCAGGGCAAGAGACTGAGCAGGTGGTGCCAGGCTCTTTTGAAGAACCAGCTCTCGCGTGAACTAATGAAGCGAGGACTCACTCATTCTCGCAGGGAGGGCACCAGGCCATTCACCAGGGATCTGCCCCCACCTGGACACCTCCCGCCTCCTACACAGGGGATCAAATTTCAACATGAGATTTGGAGGGGACATATACCCAAACTATATCATTGGGTAATTTTTACCTATTGTCAATGTTTTTCAAATTTAAAGAGTTTTCAAATTACAGGTATAAGCCCTGTGAGAACAAGGATTTTGATCTGTTTTGTTCCCTGCCGTATCTTCAGTGCCTAGAATGGCATCTTGCACATAGTGGGTGGGTGCTTAGTGATATTTGTTAAGTGCACTTTAAGTATAATACGTATATCTTTATTATAGATCAGAGGATTTATTGGAACACAAAGTATGCATAAATAGGAAAGTACAAGTGTCCATACTGGAGTCAGAGTCCAGCTGCGTGTCTGGTTTTGAAAATGATCCTTGGCTGGACAATTTTCTGTCCATCTCTTCTCCCAATTTGGTCCCCAGCCCCGTGGCTCCAGAAGAAACATGTGCTTTCTGTCTAACCCCATGAGGTCTCCAGACAGAACCTAGCTGAGATGTCCTGGGCTCCCTGGGGCACCCGGGAATGCACCAGACCTGGCCTGGGCCTGGGTTCCCTCCAGGTCTGACCTGTGCGCACATCTGGGCTCTCTGCCCTGGGTCTCGAGCCCCTGCTGGCCCCAGCCTGCCTCCTGGAGCCCCCCTCCTGCTCTGACGCACACGCGCGGCTCTCAGAGCCACTGCTGCTTGCCTGCTAGCACCAGAAGTGCTTCTGATTTAAGTTTTGTCCATTACTCCTTTAGGAAAATGTGTTAGTCACGGTGCAGATGCAGAAAGCAGACACCACTCCAGTCATTTTAAGGAGACTATGATTCAATACAAGGAATTAAGTACACATAAAATCTCTGGGCCAGGTGCAGTGGCTCATGCCTGTAATCCCAGCACTTTGGGAGGCAAAGGTGGGAGGATCGTTTGAGACCAGGAGCTTGAGAATAGCCTGAGCGACATAGCAAGACACAATCTCTATAAAAAATAGAAAAATTAGCTAGTCGAGGTGGTGCCTGTAGTCCCAGCTACTTGGGAGGCTGAGGCAGGAGGATCGCTTGAGCCTGAGAGTTTGAGGTTGCTGTGAGATATGATCACACCACTGCACGCCAGCCCAGACAAAACAGTGAGACCCTGTCTGGAAAAAAAAAAAAAAAGAACAAAAGAAAGCAATCTCTGGAAGAGTTAGAGGAGGGGGGTCTACACTGGACCTCCAGAAATGAGTCCCAGAAGGTCACCAAAGACCTGGCCGTCCAGGGGAGCTGGGACCTGGGGTCAGTAGGAATCAAGAGGTGGCCACGGAAGCTCTGGACGTGAAGAACAGACCCCCAAAGCCAGAGCCAGCACCTGGGTCACCATGGTGTCTGCAGGGGCTAACTCAGTCCTTCCCCCTCATGGGCGGGTGGACGGCTGGATCCTGGACTGTGGATCTTATTCAGAGTAGCATTTCTTATGTTCTTAATTCTTAGTGAAAGTTGGCCTAGCACAGAAGTTAACAGAACAGATTTTAGAGCCATAGCATCTGGGTTCATAACCCAGCTGTGTCCCCTCCTAACTGTGTGACCTTAGGCAAGCTATTTCACCTCTCTATGCCTAGTTTCTCCTCCGTAAGAAGGAGCTAATCAGCCAGGCACGGTGGCTCATACCTGTAATCACAGCGACTCGGGAGGCTGAGGCAGGAGGATCACTTGAGCCCAGGAGTTCGAGGCTGCAGGGAGCTATGATCAGGCCCCTGCACTCCAGCCTGGGTGACAGAGTAAGATTGTCTCTTTAAAAAAACAAAAGAGGAAGAAGAAGGAGGAGTTCATAACAGCATCTCTGTAGTGGTTTGGCAAGTTAATGCATATAAAACTCTCAGACCAGCATCTGCCACAGAGCACTGTGTATGTAGGTATGTGCCATCACAGCCGTGGTAATAGTAGAGGACAAAGAAGGCCTTCTCTTTGTCCTCTTTGCAGCATTTTATCTTTTCTTTGTTAGGATGTGGATTACACAGAAAGACTGTCTTTCCTTCCTTTTTTTTTTTTTTTTTTTTTTAGACTAGTCAAGTGCAGTAGTGAGAAGCGAGGAAAGAGGAGAGCAAGGAGTTCCATAAGGGTGTCTTTCTAAAGCCGAGTGTCCAGCTAGCTGCCGTGTGTGGTGAGAGATTTATTGCTGGCACCGTCTGTTGGGGGAAACCTAAGCCCCCGCCGCGCCTGTGCAAGTCTTCTCACCCTCCGTTCCTTACTGCACGTGTCCCAGTTTACCTGGGAGGCTTCACCTCGCCCGAGTGCCGCGGGGTTGGATGTGCGGCTGTGCCTCAGCTGCGGCCCCAGAACATCAGGCAGATGTCTCGGGCCGGGAGCTTATGGGGCCTTTCAGACGAAACGCCGTGTGGCTCTTGCGTGACTTGCTTTGGCACAAGTCTCAAAGAGCAGCGCTGTGCCGGGGAAAACGTTCCACAGATGTGTCTGTGCTTGGTGCCTCTGGCGTGCTGAACAAGAGCATTTAGAGCCAGCCGTGCCCAAGGAGACCTGATTCATCTCGTGCCCACTGAAATGTGGCTCCCCGAACCGTCTGTGGGCCTGGTTTCCTTGGCCAGCAATCCCCAGCCCTGGCCACCAGTTGTTCTTTTCCCAGTGCCAAGCTCTCTTCCTCCTCCTGACTCTGCTACCTCACTCCAGGCCTGCTGGAGTCCTTTTGCAAGGAATCAGCGTGGGCCAGGACTAAACCAAGGGCCAGGACCCTGGGCTCTGTCCTGTAGCCTGCTTCTAACTGGCTGTGTGAACTGAAGCTCATTCCTCAGTATCTTTGGGCTTTGGTTTCCTCATATGGAAGTTGAAAGGACGACACTCAAATTTTTGAAAAATAATCTGCTTCTGGATGGAAGGATGGATTGAGTAGATAGACAAGTGAACCATTTTTTAATCTGTAAACAAACCATTTCCTTTAAGGAGATGAA
The DNA here is from genome assembly GCA_028533085.1 of Varecia variegata. Taxonomy (NCBI): domain Eukaryota; kingdom Metazoa; phylum Chordata; class Mammalia; order Primates; family Lemuridae; genus Varecia; species Varecia variegata. The sequence continues at coordinate 4,148,127 of CM052449.1, read as the reverse complement.
AGGAAAAAAAAATCAGTCATAGCATAACAAAAAACAAAAACAAACAAGCCATGGATTTAGTCAAGGCCATGAACAGTTTTGAACAGCTGTTTTTTCGTGCAGTCTTAGAAACGAAATGATAACCCTCCCAGCAAGCCTAGTTTGCCTGAAAAGTTGGTTGTTCGGAGTCAATTTTGCAGGAAGGGGAGACGCGAGCATCTTACTAGCAGGACTGAGAGTGCCTGGCCACACCCACCGGCAAAGACAAGGCCAGCAGCCCAAACTGATGGGACGTGACTATGGGGACAATTCAGGTTTCCTTGGAAACTGGCATCCTAGGCCATCTTTAAGGTGCACCAGATTCAAGATGTTGTCGTTAGACCAGTTTCTCGGAATTGTCTCTGGCTTATGTGTAATGTCAGAAACTGCTCAGTACTTCTCATCAATAGTTAGAGTTCAGGTCAATAAAAGGGTCTTTCAGACTCAACCACACCGTATCTCCACCACAAAAGAGTAACCAGAGACATTGACACAAGGATTCTATTTATCGTACTTTGCTTAAGTGTGGTATTTTTTTTTTAAAGCACAGTTTGTTCTGGAAGAGATACTAGCCATTTAAAGAGGGGGGAAAAGAGAGAGTTTTTAATATGGAAGATTCATTTTTTGAAGCTTCAGCTATTTCATATGTAACAGCCATGAAGGGGTCTCTTTAAGTTCTACCAAACCTTCAAGCCAGCCTCAGGAGACCCCCGAGTGGCTACATTGTGACCTTCCTTTGTAAAAATAAAAAGTATTTAGAAGTGTGTGGTACAATTAATTGCATTGGTATAAAACATTAATATTACATATCAAAACATTACTTTGACCTAAAAGTTCATTTTTTTCTAATTAACAAAAAATATTTAATGCATTTTCATAGGGCCCTAAAAGTAGTGTGGGCCCAAGGCACTGTGTGTTTTGTGCCCAACAGATAAGTCAGCACTGTGGTCATAGCCCTCACTTAAGTCTGCCCGAGACAGGAACACAGCTCACCATCAGGGAACATCAGGTATTTTCTTCCCTGGAGTAGTCCTTGTGACCATCCACGAAGCATGGAGCAGTCCACACAGCTACTGAGGAGCTATCTGGATTGGTTCCGAGGGAGCAGATCAGGAGAGAGAGAATTAGATTCAGATCAGGTGGGCGCAGGAGTCTCCTGGAATAAAAGCCTCATATCCTATAGGAGCCAATTTCTCTGTAACAGCTCCAGAGGCCCAACTTCCAGCATTCCTCCAAGGGACATGCCCAATTATTATTCAAGAGTCATCATACTCAAAGAAGCCCAGAACTCTGACCTTCTATCAGATATGTATAGTTCTCCCAGTTTAACGCAAATTACCAACCAGGGGTCATTTTTGTCATCAGCAATCTTGCCTGGCTGCATAGTTTGACATTCTTCCTTTATCAGGTTTCCAGGGAAACAGAGCTAGAAAGTTAACCAGAGGTCAAATTCTTATGGAGAAGGGAAAAAGGTTTTAGTAATCCTTTGTCCAAAGCATACAGCTTTCCAGTTGTTAAGGAAATAATTACATTAATGCTTCAATCCAGACTTAGCAGTGTGTCTATAGCAGAGACCACGATATGTGTTCCCCAAACTCCACTTCCTTTTCTTCCAGGACACGCGGTCCACATTTTCCAGATTCCCTTGCAGGTAAATGTGGGTGACTAATTCTGGCCGATGAGCTGTGGTAGAAGTGACACATACCACTTTCAGGCTGGGCCTATAAATCTCTGGAGATTCTCCATACGCTCTCTCTTTCCTCTTCTGAGAAGATGCAGAGTCTTCAGTGTAGGATTCTAATGCCCTAGGTCATGGTGGAGCCACTAAATGGCAGGAACCTGGGTCTCCGAATGACTGTTTAGGTCCTAGATCCCCTACTGCCAACCCAAACTGGGTATGGTACACGCACGAAATAAATGACCAGCAAGAAAAGGAAAGCACAGACTTGTCCGAGTTTTTAATTCCTCTCCCAACCCCCCAAAAAGATGAACTGGCAGAGAGTGTTTGATTAGGAAAGAAGCCACTTCGAAAGCAGTTCATTCAAGTGAGATTTCAGTGACACGATTTGAGGCACAAAATGATCCAAACTAAGTGGCTGAGAGGAAGGATCCAATGGTTCTTATCATTAAAACCCTAAGTGGAAAAATTTTTTTGTGAAGAAAGCAAGAGACACATACTGCTTTAGACCTGAGAAAGTTTTTCCCAAATTGTGCTCTCTAAATAACAATGTTATTTAGTTGTTTTGTACTTAGTTTTTATAATAGAGAATTTAGAGGGTTTTTTTCCTGTGTACTGTTTAAGTGGGAAAACCTATCAACTTCTCTTAAAACTAATAATATGTCATTTACTATGCTTTTGGTCACAAGTAAAAACAGAAAAAGAAAAAAGCTCTAAGTGGCTTGAATAAGAAAGGTAATTTACTGGATCCTCTGTGACTTTAAAGTCCCAAGAAGAGACAGCTGCAAGTGGGGAGAGGCATGGCCGGGCCCTGGTGACAGGAAGAGCAGCTAAGCTGGTTCTTGCTCGCTCTTCCTGTCTCCCTCTAGTGCCCCTATTGACTAACAGAGCGGCTGGCAAAGCCCCGTGTGGTGTGCGGGCTCGGCCCAGACTCCAGACCTGAGCCTCGAATGGAGAGTTCAGAGCGAGAGACGGTAGCTTACCAACTATCACAGTTCCATAGAAAATGCTATTTCAAAATTGTTGTTATATGAAAAGATAATCGGAGAGAACATAGCCATACAATGTAAGAAATGAGTATTATAAAGATATGTCAGGCAGTTAAGTAGTAAAAACATTTAAGTTATTTTTCTGGATTATGTGATTTGCTTACTATCTGTTACCTTTCTATATTTTAAATTGTGATTTCTTTTCTCATTCTAAATAAAATAAAAAAGGTTTCCAACCTTCCCCAATAACACAAAGCCCCAGGAACGAAGGTGTCAAGGGAACAGCACTTCCAAACCTCTGCTCACCCCTACATGGGGAAGCCAGGTCAGCGGGCGTTTTCTTCCGGGTGCCTCATTCCCCAAAGCTTACCCCAAGTGGGGTAAGGGACATCCTAGTGTCCCTGCCTTCCCTGACTCCTCTAAACCTCCTTCTCTTCCCTCTCGTCCCCGTCTACACTGGGGCCTCTGGAGCCCAGAGAACGTGTCACACTGGGGACACTGTGCCTGGCACAGAGGAGAGGCAGAGCACGCTTTAGCTCGATTACAGAACCACCCTTGTGCTGTGTCTGAGCTCTTTTCAGAACCACTACGCTTCCCGCTTACACAAGGTGTGTTCTATGGAGTGCAACGACCTTTTTTATTTTCTGTAGGGGTATATTTTCTCCTCTCCTGTTTCTGTGACAGCCTCTGTGATTCTGCTTAAAGTTATTTCATGTAACCAGTTTTGTATATAGGCTGATAGAACAAATAACTGTAAGCTCTCGGAAGGAAGGAATGACCTTTTATGTGTTTATATTCCCTTCCTGCTTTGTATCAAAATTTCAATCAGTTTTTCAGTAGCAGAGATCTGAAAGATAGTAGCTTAAACCTATGAGGCTTTATATTGATATATAGGGAGGTCCTGACTTCTCCTGTCCATATTATGGTTACAGCAGCTCTACCAACCAGGGTTCCGCCAGCTCTCTGCTCCACCCTCTCTACGGAATGGCCCTGCCTTCCAGCATGGCTGCTGGAGCTCCAGCCACCACTTCCACATTCCAGGGAGCAGAACAGAGAAATGGGAGGAGAGTATACCCTTCCATTTTATTAATAAAAAGGAGAGTACTGAAAGTCCCACTTTACACTTCTATTTGCATCTCATTGCCCAGACCTTAGTTATGTGCTTACACCCACCTGCAAGGAAGGCTGGAGAATGTGGTCTTTCAGCCAGTTGATAACGTGCCTGGCTGAAAACCGGGATCTACTACTAAGGAATAGGCCAATTAATATTTGATGATAATGCTGGTAAGGTAGCAGAGTATTGGCCAAACGACTTCTCCTCGGGGAGAAGCTTTAAAGAGATTAAAGTTTAAAACAATAAATGTCCAGAAAGGCTAAGATGATAAAAGAGCTCTCAAGACAATTTACTCAAAGAAGAGTATTTTTAGAATTCAGAGGCCACTCCATGGCCTTTTTCTTTTTTACATTTAAAATAATATTTATGGAATTATTGTATGAGTGCAGAAGTAGACCTCTTAATTTTGGAAAAAAGAAAATAAATGTGTCCTACTTCCTGAACCTAGAGATAACCCTAATTAACATTTTGGTGTGCTTTACCCCATTTTCTTTTCCATGCATAAATAATTAATTTTTAACAAATGGAAAGGGATCTTTCTTGCTGTTTGTAATGGTGTTTTAAACTGTGCTTTTAGAAAAAGGAATGCAGTGAACAGTTTTCCTCTTACTTTTGTCTCTGGTCTGAGCTCGCACCCCATGTTCACTGCTGATGGTAGTTGCTGTGTATTTCACCAATTACACGCTTGCATATTCCCCCTGCCACTTTTTACAGAAGTGCCAGCCCACCGTACGTGTGTCCCTCACCTTGCTTTTGAGCATCCTCTTTCATAGCCCTTCTCCTCCCTGTAGATGTAGCCCGTTTATCAAACACTCTCTACTGGTGGGCACTTGAGTGGTTTCTAATCTTTTGTTATTACAAACAGTAAACAGCCTTGTGTGGATCTCATTTGCATACATGCATATATCCAAGGAATGAATTACTGGAAGGAGGATTACTGGGTCAAGTGCATTTATAGTTTTGATAGGTATGGCCAAATTGCTCTCTACATTGATCAACTCTCCACCAGCAATGTATGAGAGGGCCTGTTACTCCATGGCCTCATCAAAAGAGTGTATTTTCAAACTTTTGGAGTTTTGCCAGTCTGATACATTAAAAAAAAAATAATCTATCTTGGCATAGTTTTAGTTTGAATTTCTCTTATTATGAGCAAGGTTGATCCCTAGCTGTAAAAACATTCCTGTCTTATCAGTGTTTCTGTTCGTTGCTTTGCCCTTCGGGACCATTTAACATGAGATCTCTGGGCACACAATGGTCTGTTTGACTAATAAACATAAATGGGATGGAATCCCCAACTAAAGCTAGCAGCTGTTTTCCCTGCGTTTATCCCTGAGGAAGATACCAGCTATACTCCTGCTGAATGGTCACACCTTGCTTTATTTCTAAGATATTTTAAGGCAGAAAATTGGAACAAAGGAAAAAGTAAAGAGTGACTGTAAGAAAGGCAAGCTGAAGCCAGAGATGAGGACAGTACACTAATATCCTGGACAGTTGCTACAGGCAAGTCACACCTTTGGACAATCAAAGAGAGAAACGGGGTTCAAGGCAGACTGCACCTCCACAGTGCCCGGGAAGAGCCTGGCTTTTCTGAGGCTTTAACAGATCGGAGAGTGGTTGAGGGGAGACATTACTGCTTCCCTGGCCCTTCGTGCACCAGACTCAGTGCCGTGTGTCACTGCAGCAGATGTGGCAGTGACAGGACGGGGAGGAAGGTCGTCCAGCTGATGGGAAAAAAGGCAGAGGAAGAACTGAGTAGCAAGAACTAAGGAGAGAGGTGGGGAGAGACAGCTCAGAAAGTGCAGTGGGCGATAAGGCAGCTGCCTCCAAATACGACCTAAACGTGAGTGGGTCATTAAGGCCACAGAAAAGGAAAGCATTTAACACCATTTATCAAACTACAGGAGTTGTTGCAAACTGACATCACCCTAGTTCTGCTGAAATGCTCACATTGCCATGTAGCCTGCTTGCTGCCCGACCTCGGTCAATTCCTCTTTGTCATGGAAGCTGCTTTTACCCGCCAAGTCATACCTGGGGGTTGGGCTCTGGAGCAGGAGGGATTGCTTTAAGCGTGGATGCTGACAGCAGCACGCTGTAAGTAAACATCCACATTCCTTGCATCGGGGAGCATAATTCTAAGAATGTTTAGGAAAAACGAGAGACCATCTTCATGTCTCTATCAAATGACGGTGCTTTGTTTTCATGCATAAAGTTGTCACTTTAAATCTAGATTGGAAAGTTAGTCATAATACGATTGTGGCTCTGGGAGGAGATATTTGCTTGTAAAAGGGAATATGAGAAGCAGAAAAAAGTGCTACAGCATTGGGGTGAAAGTTTATCAAAAAGCCCAATGTTGTTATATTGTCTTTTCTCTCTCTCATACACACACACACACACACACACACAGCCATTGCTCAGTACCAAAACAAAATTGCTTTGCTTCCTTTGGTGCAGATAAAGCTGTCCACTCTCCAGACAAAGCAAACAAACCCTTTTATTTACAACACCCTATTTTGTCTTTCCAGGCGTCCTATAAGCCACTGCTGAAGCAGATTGTGGAGGAAATATTTAATCCCGAGAGGCCAGACCCTGTCGATATTGAACACATGTCTTCAGGCCTCACTGATCTCCTTAAAACTGGATTCAGCATGTTCATGAAGGTAAAGTACCCATGAAGAGGCAATCCTGAGCGTAAGAACGTTCTCTTTGCTGGGCATGAAAATGCCGGCACCCTGTTAACCTGGCCAGCACCATGCAGATAACATCCAGTATTTTGGCTCTTCTAAAATTGGGGCAATTTTTATTTACCTTTGGGTGATAAGCAGCCTGACCGTCTAGCTTCAGACAGCTTCTTCTGACCCTGAGCACTGTAATCTTTTCTGATTAGGTGTAGGACACAGCCCTCCAGGATAGCACGATTGAAAACTTCTCCTATGGCCTGTGTTTTCACTTAACATGAATCCATATACTACCAACCGGTCTTAGTGATAGATAGTCCTTTGCTCTTAATTCTAGAACTTACTATGTAGGATGAGGAGCAACTCTGCTCAGTCCTACCACTACCATCACCCCAAAACTCACTTGGAAATGACTTTGGTTTTAGACCAGCTGACTCCTAGGTGACAAGTGCTAGAATTTCTCTGGCTAATATCTGGGGTGGGTCAAAATGACCCACCAGCCCCTTGAAGTAGGGATGAAAGGAGGAAAAAGTACACAAATGGGCTCTATTTTTAACACACTGTAGAGTTTCTAAATTTAAAAGGATCTAAATAAGATTACAGGCTGACCTCTCAGTCTATGTCAGGATTTCAGTTGTAATAACTCTTGGAAATAACAGAATGTTTTGCCAGCTTCAAAGCATCTTTGAAATCATGAATTAATCTGCATGGGAGATCTGGCCTTTCAGAATTCAATAAATGCATATTCCAGGAAAACTCATCCACTCCAAAAGCCAGAGGACGGACGCCAAACAGTCAGACTGGAAACCGGGCAGTGAACGGGCTGGACGGACATGCAGGGTCTCCCTCCCGCTGGCCTCAATTATCCCCAGCTTCTGTTGCAATGCCTAGCTGGCACGTTTCCCTTCTATTTTTTCTCAATAAGGCAATGCAGATCAGCTTCTTTAAAGTGTCCAAGGGCTCCTGTGTCGAGTGCGAATCCAGAGTTGCCGGTGGCTCCCCGTCCTGAGTAGCCCTTCACGGTGGCTAGTTGGTCCAGAAACTTCCAGACTATACATGGTTTCCAAGCTTTTCCACTTGCACATTCTCAAGGAAGCTTCATTCCCAAGCTTGAACTTAGCCCTGAAGAGAGACTAAAATGACAAGTGTGAACTTCCAGGTCCTGGTCAGTAAGGTCTGAGGATGGCCCGGTCACCCCGGGTCCTTTCCCATTTGTGGTGCCGTCAGGCCCTGCACGGGGGGTCTGGCCGGGGGAGCACATGAAGGCTCGACCCCCCTGCACCCGAAGAGGTGCAGGGCAGGGGAGAGGAGCCCCAACTCTGCTCTTTATCCAAAGGTGTTCCAGAAAAACAACTGATATCTTAGCAGAAGGTTCCTGTGATCAAATGTTTTGGAATCACTGGGTTAAACAACAAATTTAATTGTTTCTTTGTAGTCCAACCTCACAGCGCCTCTGGTATGCTAATGGACTTCGCAGCTCTTCCAGCCGAGCATAGAGAATGTATTATGGATATTATGGAATATAGTCATGTCGTGTCGGGACTATCCACTGGCATTTTCTGTCACTGTTTCATGAAACAAGGAGATGTCACATTTTTAATTTACTCTTGTAAACACCGCAGAGTGTTTTCCACCTCTCTGCCTGCTCCACGGTCCCCAAGCGACTTTGCCTAGCCAGCCCCTGCTGTTTCTCCCCATTCCCGCCCGAGTGCGGGCTCGTGAAGAAATGCGCCAACAGCCTGAGACTCATCTCCAAGGGAGGTTTCCAAGAAATGGATTTGAGAAACAGGAATCTGCGTTCTCCCAGCAGCTGTCAGATCCATTCCTCAGCCTCCAGCTGCGTGGCGAGGGCAGGGCCTGGGCTCTCAGTCGCCAGGACATGTCATCTGTGCACAGAGCATGGGGAGAGCCCAGGGGGCCGGCAGCAAAGCCCCCTCCACCCCAGCCCCCCAGGGAGAGTCCTACTGTTTTGTTTCTCAGTGGGTGGTGGCTGGCTCTTCCTACCATTCCACAGAGCTCAGCAAAGAAAGTGACCTCTGGCTCATGTGTTCAGGGTTTGAACAAAATTGGGATAAACTTAAAGAGAAACAGCCAATAGGGCTTTGAGGCACTAACTGTAATTTCCTGAAGAGCCATTTCTTTGAGATGGAGGTGAAGCCGTCAAGAGCGGGTGTCTACCATTTTGCTTCAAGGCCCTCGGGTGAGGAGGATGCGATTCAGATGGTCATTCCCAGCCCCCTTGTCGTGTCTCCATTGCTTCTCAACACTCAAAGCTACACAGACAACAGTGATCAGCGCGTTTCCACCCATTCTCACGTTAATCCTCACGACAACCTAAGAGGTAGGTACTGTCATTATCCCTATTTTACCAAAAAGGAAACTGAGGCACAGAAAGGTTAAGCCATAGATGTGAACTTCCAGAAGGCAAGGATTGGATCTCACCCTCCACTCTTCTTCTCTGTTCTTTTCCAAAGAGCACACGGGAAATGTTGATGCCAGGATTTGTCCCCAAGTCACTCTCATTGCAAAGCCGTGCTCTTAACCACAACATTTCTTGGCTCCAGGCATCTGCTTGGAAGTTAAATATTCATATATTCATATATTATTAATTCCAGTTTGCTTCATGATTACGCATGAGCACAAACGCTTTCCCTTTCTGGTATCTGTGCAGCTTGTGAGTAAAATCTATGCCTGGCTGGTCTTCGAGACAGCCAGTGTCAGTGACTCTCGGGGTCATCTGCTGGTACCCCGTCTGCTTTTCTGGGACTTGGCCCCAGGGCTCCTTAGCGACACTCCCCAGAGGAACACGTCTGTGCTGGAGTTGCATTGCCGCTACATGTTCCATCTCCATGCTGGGTCAGCCGCCAACAGCAATCGCTGGCTTCTTTCTTGCCTCTCGCTGCCCTGCTCTGGAATCTGCTCCCTCCCTCCCATCGCACTCAAGACCCATAGTGCTGAGCCAGAAAGAAACCCAAAGGCAGAAGCTGGGGAATGAAGCTGTCGGTGCGGAAGCCTCCCCATGCATATGGCGCTGCTCTACAAATGGGACAATTCCAGGGCCGGGGGAAGCTGAGCCGCGAGGCTGGCCCTGCTCAGAGAGGGCCACGATAACATGGACTCAGGGCCACCAGAGGCAGTGTCTGCAGACTGCTCAGAGGATGAGGACAGTCTGAGAAGCCGTGAGAGACGGGCTGGGACACGGAGCCAGCAGAGATTTCCCCAGGATGTGCTGTGTGTCCCTCACAGCGGGTGATGGAAGGAACACAGGAAAGGCTTGTCCAGGCCCCAGGTGTCTTCATCAGGGCTCTGTATTTTTTATACACACTTCTGGGGCTGCACCCATACAGTATTTTGCAATTATACACATTAAGTGTCTTTCTCCAGACTAATGTTTTTCTTTAGGTGTTTTTCTAACCATACAACTTGACCTGCTGCATATTGGTGGACCAAGATATCAATTCCATGGTTTGTGATCAGCATTTTTTTTAATGAAAAAGAATAGAACAGACTAGATCAGAGTCCACTGCGTCCAGCAAGGTCAGACTGCATAACCCAGTGCCACATCCATGCGCACATACGATTTAAATGTTTCTCTTACTCTAGGTCACTATAAAAGCATGTGAAAGCCATGGCTGTGAGAACTGGGAGGCTGAACTGGGTCTGATTCTTTTCCCAAAGGTTGGGAGGGTGGTCAGAGTGGACCTGGTACAGTCCTCGTTCAGAAAGCAGCACAGCTTCAACTCACTGGTTCCTCTTTCCAACCACTGCCCTTAAGCCAAAAGCTCCTTTCAGCAGTTTCACAAGGGATAGAAGGTGGTGGCCCCAGTGACCCCAAAGGACACCCTGACCCTTCTTTCCAGCAACTACTAAGCGAGACCAAGCTGGCCGTTGCCTCATCCTGATGCAATCCCCAAGCAGCAGCAGCCACCCACTCCCCTCACCCACCGAGCACTGCTGTGCACGGGAGACAGAGGCTGCCTCCGCCCCGTCAGAGAAATCTGGTGCTCTTGTCTTTCCGTGCCAACGATGTGGAAATCTGTGTCTCCCAACTTCTTTGTCTCCCTGGAGAACAGAACAGAAGCAAAGGGGCCAATTTTATAGAGTGAGAAATTAAAAGAGTCAGAAGGAGAAACGTCCTAAGAGAGCGTCAGATAGGAGGGTGAGTGATACCAGGGGAGTTTGGGGATTTCTCTCTCTCTTTATGATGTCTTTATTTTTTTTTTGTTTGATTTTGTAAATAATAGATTACTATCGCTTTTATATATTCCTTCCTCGTGCATCTGGTATATGCTGTACATGCTGAGCACTTCTATGAGAAGTGGCTCATAGAACTCAGTCTTATTTGTATACATTTCTACAGGCAGCAAAAGTTCAGAAAAATCCCTGTATGTGTCTAAGATTCTCTGCATCAAACAAAGCCTCTGGGAGCAGGGCAGTCAAGACAGCTGGATTTTGCCTTTACTGGAGTCAGAATTTCATTTGCATTACACTGTAACTCATTGAGATTACTTTCTTTGTAGTGCTTCAGCTTGCTTTCCTATAGAAATCAGATTGTCCTGGGAAGTCTTTGTGCTCACCTGTTCTGGTTCTCTCTTGCTACATAAGAAGTCATCCCAAAACATTGGCTTAAAATAATATTGATCATTCATTTTGCTCATGAATCTGCACTCTGGGAGGAGCTCAGCAGGGATGGTTCATCTCCTAGGTGGCTCATCCGCACGGTCAGCAAGTTGATGCTGAACATCAGCCAGGCCCGTGGGCCTTTTCACATGGCCCAAGCTTTCCCCCAGCATGGCAGCTGCGTCCCAAGGGCAAGTGTCCTAAGAGAGAGCGCCAGGTGTGAAGCGTATTGAATTTTATGACCTAGCCTCAGAGGTCACATAGCATCACTTCCCCAGCACTGTCCTCTATCTGTCGAGGCTGTCACAAATGCCCACCCAGGTTCAAGGGGAGGAGACATACACTCTTCCTCTTGAAAAGGGACCAGGAGCAGGAGGAGCAGAAGATATCATCATGGCCACTTTTAGAAGATACAGTCTTCACCTAAATACATGCTGGGCTGTCCAGCTGGGCAGGGGCAGTGTTTGGCTGATCCTAGGAGTTTTTCCTCCAGTCTAGAGGACAGAAAAATCATTCATATTTCTGATTTCAAAATAAGTGAGCCCAGAAAAGTTTTGATAATGAGAGGCCTGCTTGCTGTTTGTCAGTAATGTGGTTTAATAACGTAATCTAAAAAAAGTACTTACTGATAAGAAGCTGAGTTGCAGAACTTTCCTCTCCCAAGTTTGCTCCATCAAGGCCTGTAAGGTAAACCAGACAAGTTGGAGAGAAGGGCTCGTATGCCCACTAGATCATTCTTCCTGCAGTTCTGAGAAAGTGTTTCAAGTCAGCTTGATGCACTTCTCAACCAGAGGATAGACTTGCGGTTAGCCACATAAAGCTGTCAGCTTCAAAGAGCAGTGTGTGCAGCCCACGAGGGGGTTGGTCCTGTTGAACTGGGGAGAAGCAACGTTGGCAGAACCTGACATTCTTCAAACAGCCAAGTCTTCTCTCCAAAATCCTTGCTCATGGAGCACCTTGAGCTCCTTAGAGGAAAGCTTGATAGTGATCTAATAAATAAATCAAAACATACCTTACCCCTCTCACTAGAATGTTAATTTAATTTAAAACTAGCATGTCTAATAGGCAGCACTTTTAAAGTGCATTTCTGGAATTTGTGGTTTGGATTTCAGCCTTCTGAAAACAATATACTTTATATCCACTCCATGTGTTTGGACCTCAACTTGTTTTGACTAAAGGACATGATTTGTCAAGATGTTTCCTCTGCTAGAGTTGGCATGAGGATGGTGGGTTTTATCTAATAAAACTGCATGAGGCCCCTTTTACCTCCTTTTACGTGTGCTTTTTAAGGAGTTCTTTTTTGCTGTTCCATTTCTTATGTGGCCATGCTTAGTTGGGAAAAAATGAGCAATTTATGAAAAAGACTCACAGAAGATACAATGCTTGCCTCTGGGCCCCTATCTGAGTCAACAGGAGAGCTCCATTGCCTTCCGTGGCAACAGAAAGAAGCCCACGAGGAGAGATGAAGCAACTGCCCAGGCAGGCTCTGAAAAGCTGGTGGGGTGAGGGAGTAACAGCTGAGACCCTTCAACTGGAATCAAGATGCCAACAAATTGTGATCACTGGAAGAAAGGAGAATTCATTATGGTGACCAAGGGGTGGCTCAGGGAACCCAGGAGCAGCAACACCGTGGGCCTCAGGAGGGACTGGAACTAAGAACTGGGAAGCCATCAAGAACCCGGACAGTTCTGAGACTCAACTCTGCCCTGCAGGTGCTGAGAACAGTGCCCAGCACATTGTAGATGCTCAGTGAACATTAGTTACACAAACGGCCGAGTAGCTATGCCACAGCTTTTGATTCTTAACAGCCCAGCTTTGACTAAGCCTCATGTATCTTGAATCAAGCCCTGATTCTCAGGGTGGGGTTTCTAGTTGGCCCAGCCGGGGTCAGGGGCCCATTCCAGGACCGACTGGCAGTGGTAGAAGAGCAGGATCACATTGTAACGACACGCCTGCGAGGAACCCATCCTGTGACCACGTGGACAGGGGACACTGTTGGCTTGTGGGTTGGACAGGGACCTACAGAGGCATCTATAGCAGGGGTAAAGGATGCTTTGGGATGAAGGGCAAAGTGATAGGCATTAGGTGAAGTTTGGTGTCAGATCCTTGGATGCTGAGAGCTAGGCGTGCATTGGGGGTCATCTAGTCCAACTCCTCGTTATTCACATGAGAAAAACGAGACTCAGAGCGGAACTGTGGGCTTAGGTTCATTAACTTAACAGCATTTCTGACAGGAGGAAAACATCGCAGCATTCAAGTGTGTTGATTAAATGAGTACAGTTCCTCTTTGCAACACTATTTATAACCACTGTTTATATTTTCTTCTTCTCAATCAGCTCCATCCTATGCGGCAGGGTTTGATTTTGGTCTAACACTAGCTAAACATGATTCGTAAGTTCTAGTGAAATAGATCTTGGTACAAACCATTAAACAAAAATAAAACTTGATTTTGGCAGTCTGTATATTGCATCAGACAGTGAGCAATTGTTGAGAGACTCCTTTGTATGCTAGTCACCGTTGCAGGTAAGGGAGATACAGAGACAAACTAGATACGTACCCCACCTGCCATGGCATAGCTTATATCACGTAGTTTCCAGTTTGTTAGGTAGGTAGATAATACAATTGAGGATCGCAGGGAGAAAAGGGAAGTGTTAGCTATGAGGTATGGGAGCAGAGGGCAGTAGCATCCCAGAGGAGTGGGGCTTCATCAGCCCGGTAGGAGCTGGGACGTGGTAATGAAATGGCATAGCACGTTGAGGGCCTGAGAGGTAGTTCCACATGGCTGGAGCTAAGAGTGACGTGTAGGGAGCAGAAGAATGGAAGTCAGAGATAAGCAGAAGCAGGATCAAAAGGCTAGAGGTTTGAAATTTGACCCCAAACACTGTGCTGCGTGGAATAGTTTTCAGGAATACGTAACCAGCTTGCATTTTGTGAGCACTGCCCCCGCAGCAGGGAGAGGGGCGGGACGGGGGCCAGACTGGCGTGGGGAGGGAAGGCGAAGGTGAGAGTGTGAGGTCAGGCTGGGCCGAGGGCATGAGGGGCAGAGAGGATGGGCTGGGGGAGCCCCCAGGACTGCTGACTGCAGGCGGTGGGAAATGAGAGGAGGTTGTCTAGGGTCATTCACTCGGCCTGAGAGGACAGGATGACAGTGTTAACAGTGTCTCTGGTGGAAGCAGAAATGGAGAAAATAGTAACTGGCATTTCAGGCTTGCTGAGACAGCTCTGTGGCTCGCAGAGCCCAGGCCAACAGTAGTGATCGGGGCCATGTGTGTGTGCGAGGCGTTGAACTATGGGATAGGGCCCCCCAAGGAAGGTGTTGGGAGCAGGGCAGGGCCAGAGGCCAGAGCAGTCGGGGACACAGCATGATATGGAGCAAGAGGAGCCGCTAGGAAGCATCTAGACAGGGAGGAAGGAGAGCGACCCCAGGCACTTAGGAGGCCGGGGCCGGAGCTTCCGGAACGAGGATGGCATCAACCAGCAAACGCAGCAGCGGAGGGGCTCTGGCAGCGTGGGAACCTTCAGCAGTGTGGTTCAATGGAAGGAAAAGTAGGTCCCACGGGTTCTGGTGATCGGCTGATGTTTCTAAAGAACTACAAGTACAGAGTTTTAAGAGATGAAAGCTAGCATTAAATAAAAATGCTCTCGGTTTGAAGAAGTTGTTTCTAAATGGCAGTACGTGGAGGTAGACCAGTTCCAGCTCTGCAGCGAGACAGACTGGGATCTCGGCCTCAGCCCCACAGCTTACTGGTCTGGTCATTTTGGACAAGTCGTTGCACCTCTCTAAGCCCCAGTGTCTGTGTAAAACGGGGCGTCCAGCTGCTTCCTAGAGTCTGGGGTGGCGTGAGGCAAGGTGTGCGGCCCCCACGGCGTGTACCACCTTCCTCCCTTACCAGCTGCCTGACTCATTTGCTGGCTCTTGTCCTCCCCTGACTGAAATACAAGCTCTGTGACAGCAGGGATGCTTGTTTGGTTCCCTGCTGAATCCCTGCTGCCGGGAGCAGCATCTGGCCTCGTCGTAGTTGCTCAATAAATATTTGTTGAGTGGATGAACCGACGAACACAGAGCACAGGGTTGGACATGAGGTGTTCAGGGGCAGCGGCAGTGCTGCTACTAATTCCTGTCGCCAGCAAAGCCACTACCAAGGGCCATCTTCACAGTTACTGTTGGTGTTTCCTGGGCCCCTAAGGGCTGTGGCACTTTCTCCCTTCTACAAGGCCCTGCCCAGGGCTGGAGAACAGAGGTCTGACCCTTGCCTGTTCTAGGGACAAGTGCGTCATAGTGAAGAGAAACGGTGGAGGAGGAGGAATCAGCAGCAAGGTTCCCAGAACTCCTGGAGAGCTCCGAGAAACCAGAAGCAGGAAAAACCCTTCTCTTGACAACCCGAGCGATAGAAGTCGACCGGGACAGAAAGAGCTGTCTCGGGGCCCACCCCTGTGGAGCGAGTGGTCCTGCGGCCTCTGCTGCAAAGGCTGGGACGGAAACCGTCTTCCCCACCAGCAAAGGTTTAGAATATAAAAGAAAGAGCAGTGACTCGAACTTGCTTTATTAATCTGTGCATTTGCAGTGGCAGTAATTATGCCTCAATCTTTCATCTTCAAAGTGCCTCATACCATGAACTAACATGCAAACACGACCCAGTCATGTATGGCTGATTATAAGGAATGTGTTACTCTGGTGGAAAAGACTGAAAAGATTCCACTTCCCAATAGCCTGCTGGCTTGACAGGCTCCAAAAGGAAAGTCTGGTATCAAAACATAAATCTAAACAGAAACTAAAATAGCAAACACCAACATGCATTAATTGGACCCATTTATTTGTACCAAAACCAACATTGCCTGCACTCCTTAGCTCCGGGGTATTGTTCTTTGTTGTTGCTTTTGTCTTTTTTTCCCCCCTTTTCATCTTTCAATACATCCCTCCCAGATTCTCACAATGTACTTCGGATTCCAGACTCTCTTATGGAAAGCATATGTCTTTGGGAACATATTGTACCACGTTGAGGTTCTGCAGCCAGTTTATTTGTGTTCCAGAGTTAAGTAGAAACAACAATTGTTTGGATGGCTAGAAGGAACCTCGGGGTTACTCAGCCAGAACTAAGGGTAAAGCAAAGGGAGAGTTTCTAACAGATTTCTAGGAACAGAAGGGCATCTCCTGCTAACCTGTGGGTCTGATTCAACCATTCCTTTACCTGTTTTATTCATGCAACATTTACTGAACTTTGCTGTGTGCTAACTACTATGCTCAGTGCCTAAAATGCCAAAATAAATATCCTTGTTCCCTGCCCGCCAGGAGCTGACAGTCTAGGAGAGGAGGTGGCAGTTGGCTCAGGGCAGTGGTCCTGGTGGACGAGGCTGGGACAGAAGAGTCTGCCAGATTCCAGTCACGGGGCAGGAGTTGAGACATCGTTAGGGAGAACTTGGCAGCTTTAAGAAGGGACTAGGAGGGAGGGAGGCAGAGGAGACAAGATACTCTACACAGAGGAAACTATAAATTCTACATTAAACAATGTGCTGCATTTAATGTCCGAACAGCTTGATGAGCAGAGCATCATGGGCACAGGCGGAGGGAAACCCACTGGCGTGGTTCCCACCAGTGCCTGTGGGCACGGGTCTTTCTACTGATATGGGAAATCTCCCAGCCACATAGTTGAGTGAAAAAAAAAATCAAAGTATAATATAGAATGTTAGAAGTCAAGACGATCATTACCCCTGAGGAGGTGGGGACAGGAGCAGGCGTGAGAGGGTCTCCAGGGTGCTGGTCACACGGGTTTGTTTACTTTGTGAAAATTAATCGTAGTGTACACTGGTGATGTGCATATGTTCAGTAAAGTGTTGCATGTTTAACAAATGTTCAGAAAAACAAATACCATGCAGCCAGGCATGGCACAGATCATTGTGAATGGCTCCAGGAAATAGTGTGTGTGAGGAGGTGAAAATAGAGACATAAACCAAAGCCATGTTATAAGAGCCTTATATACGGAATTAAGGAGTTTGAACTTGATCCTCAGCGCTGTGAGACTCTACACAGAGAATCCAGGCATGTGATGGAGCTGAGAGGTGTTTGAGAGCATCACCTCTGGAGTTTGGCCCCTGGCCCCATGATTTAGTGACTGCGTGTGAACTTCAATCTCTTCATCTGCAAAATACACTCATAATTTTGTTTTCCTTCTAAGGATGTTTTGAGAATTAAATAAGATAATGCACAAAAATATTTAGTACAGCACTCACTGTATTCAATAATAAATATGTGTATGTTAGAAAGCTTGCTATGCAGAAATGAGAATGGACGAAGTGGCCAGACTGGGAGGGGAAACAGGCTGTAACAGCCATGCAGTGAAGAAGGAAGGTGCGGTGGGTGACAAGGAGAGAGCAATAACTTTGCGGGGACAGAATTAACAGGACTTGATTTGGGGGAGGAAAGGGGCAGCAAAGTCTGAGATGACTCTCCTGTGTCTGGCTCAGGGGACTGTGAAGGTGGTGATGCTATTAGAAATTCCAGAAGGAATGGCTTTGGGGGGAAGACCGTGCATCAGATTTGAAACCTGTTGAGTTTGGAAATCCTGGGAGGCATCCAGGTGGTGGTGTCCACAGGAGCTCAGTAGAGAGATGGGGCTAGAGACTGGGGAAGTGTATAAGAGATTGTTGAAGGCATATGAGAGAGAACATGAGGTCCTTTGGGGATGTGGTATTGAGTGAAAAGAACAAGAGGCCAAGGTTGGAGCCCTGAGTAACGTCAGCATTTAAAGGGGCAGACCGAGAAGGGGAACCTATGAAGAAGTGTGAGAAGAAGCAATTAGAAAGGTAGACAGAGCAACATAGAGTGCTTCTGTGGTAGCCAAGAAGAGTGTCAGCAGCTGTGACAAATGCCACCAAAATGTCCAGTTAGATTAAGACAAAGGAGTGTTCCTTGACTCTTGCAATCTGATGGCTTCAGGAGCAACCCCAGGGTATCGTGGGTGAAAGTAGGGTTGTATGTGTGGGGTCCAGGCCAGGAGGGAAGCAGTGAACTCGTGCAGTCACGGGCAAGGGGGATACAGAGCAGATCCCAGGGGCAGGCAAGGGGTCGGGAGTCTATGTCTAAGGATGAGAGAGTTTGGGAAGTTTTTCCAGCATTCACCACCACCTGTTTTGAAGACCATTAGCTCTTACCCCTACCCTCTCGCTTCTCTCTCTCCTTCCTTCTCTCTTTCCTTCCTCCTGCCCTACCACTGTGAGAGCCTCCCCAGAAGCCAAGGAATAACTTAAATAATTTGGAACACTGAACGCATCATCCTTTCAAGTGCTTTCAAAATCAGATGCTGAGAAGTAGGTATGCTTGGCAAGAACGCCAGAGCTCAGCTGAGAATGGGGAGGAAAGGAGCTGGTGCTGGGGGCGAGAAGGGGCTTCCTCCTGGCCTGCGGCCGCAGCTGGCTCACGCCTACTGAGTATGAGCTGGGGAGCACACGCACCACCTCGGTCCCCCCACCTTCCGGCTCCAGCGGCCACCCTTCCTGCAGTGACCCTGTGCACACGGTGTCCTGGCTGGGCCTCTCCACGCAGCCGGGGACTGCTTGTCTCCCGAACTTGACTCGCCCTTTCTCCTGCCCACTCCTCATCCGGCCAACTCTGCACTCCAGATACGGCTCACAGCGTACTGGCTTCAGCACCCCGCCCCTGTCCCCTTATGTCCCCATTGCTAACTTTAGTTATTGGCCTTTTTGCATTTCCAAGATGTTAATTACTGTGAGTCGTCCTTCTTTTCATATATGACCATGCTCTGCCTCGTTGGTGAAATCGTAAGGCGTCAGGAGGGCTTGTCCACCACACCTGTGCAGGTTCCTCGCAGCGTAAAGGCCTCTGCCAGGCCTGTGAGTCTGTGCTAGACCGTAAGCGACTGCAGAGTGGGCCCTGGTCTCTTTCATCTCTGTACACCTCTCTGCCACCACCTCCCAAGAGCTTTATTCATTACTTACACAGACATTTATTGAGCACCTCTTGTATACCAGAAACTGCACTAGGTAAGCCAGGAATCTAGCAGTGAGCCACAGCCAAGGTCGCGGTCTCACGGAGTTTGTGCTCTGGCAGAGGAGACAGCCGACAAGCACACGAGCACATAGTGTGACCACAGGCCTTGCAGGAAATAAACAGAGCTGTGCAGCAGAGAAGGGGAAATGTTTATGCCGAGACCTGAAGAAGAATAAGGACGGAATAAGTTGTCCCTTAGCCTTTTCTTTTTAAGTAGCTCCTACTCCTTTAACTTTTCTTTTAATAAAGTCTCTATTTAAAGGGATATAATAAGGGGATATGCATTTTCCTGGTCGGTGAGTTCACAAACCACTAGCACATGTGACGGCTAACAACTCACCATCTCTCTAAGAGCTACCTCACCTGCGTTATGGGGTAGCAGCCCTGGGTCCCCGTGCAGTACAATGAAGACGGTGCCAGCCGCACCCAGCCTCACCTGCGCCGTGTTCTGTTTTGCAGGTGAGCAGGCCCCATCCCAGCGACCACCCGGTCCTGATCCTCTTCGTGGTGGGCGGAGTCACAGTCTCTGAAGCCAAAATGGTCAAAGACCTTGTGGCGTCCCTGAAGCCGGGAACCCAGGTACTGAGTCCCTGGTGACATGAGTGAGAGCCCAGCGGCAGCAGTGGGAAGGGCGGGCGAGGGCCCTCCACGCAGGGGTCCCGTGCCCCTCCCCTGGCCTGCACCCCCATCCCGGCTGCCTCTCTCCTCTGCAGCTGCTGTCTCCCATTCTCCCGCTAGCACAGGGCCGACCCGCCCAACACGCCCTGCAGTGCCTTGTCCCCAGTGGAGGACTAGGTGACTTGGTAAGGTCCATCATGACAGGTTGAGTTCTCTGACACCAAGGAAATGAGCCCTGAGTGGAAACTCTGTTCTTTGCAAAATAAACTTCTTTCCAAGTGGGGGCTGGGGAGGCTGGGGGGGCTTTCCTTTTACTGTCCTTTCCCACCCTGGGCCCCCAGGGCTCAGGTGCTGTTACCCCTGTTCCTGATTCCTGAAGGGCATGTATTTTCTGGCATCCAATCAGTGCTTAATTACTTGAGTTTTCACGCTTTCCAGCCTTCAAATAATTGGAGGATGACTCCAAGGACCACCTCCCACCTACAGCCTTAGAGGGCAGGGCCAGGGGAGTTTGGGGAGGGACATTGTCAAAACAATGGACCAGGGTGGTGTCTTTCGCCTTTATACCTGCTGCCCAGTCCCTGCACGAGAAAGCTGGCCCTGTGGCCCAGTGGTTAAGAACACAGACCTTTCAATTTTACCAGCCTGAGTTCTAATCCTACCTCTGCCTTTGCTTAGCCAGGTGACCTGGGAGAGAACAGCCCAGATTCCTCGTTTAGGGAATAGGGCTGGGGTGGCCATGATTCTCAAGTTCAGTCAGGTGAGGTTTGAGGATGTGCTTCTCAGCACCACGTGCCTGGCTCTCAACTCCCGGTCTGTGGTGGCTCCAGTCATCGCCAGAGCCCTGCAGGAGCCCGAGGCTCGTGGCATGAGGCAGGAGAGAGCCCGCAGGGGAGGGTGAACCCTGGCTCTGGCAGCTCTGCTCTGTCGGGGAAGACTGAAACCCCTTGCTTTCGTGGGCTCCCAAAACGGCCTGAGCCGGGGAAGTGAGGGCGGGTAGTTTATTCGGAGATGACCCAGGAAAGGCAAGTGAGGGGATCAGAAAAGAAAGGCAGTGAAGGGAGAAAAGCCAGGCAGGGGTGCCCTGCGGTCCCCGAGGAGGTGGTATTGCACGCTTCAGAACTGTCATGCAGGAGGACAGGGAGCCCGGGACACCTTCCCCTCCACTCTGACCCCTCCTGCTTGAGGCTTCTCTCAGGGGGCCTTGTCTTCCCAGCACTGGGAGGTTACAGCTCTGTGCCACCGCTGCGTGCAGCTGAGCAGCTTTTGCAAAAAGCAAAACAGGTGCGGTGCTTCAGGTGGGACACTGGCTAGTGCAAGTGACTGCCCACCTCCGCCGCCCAGAAATCTGGTAGGTGGAGGGCAGTGGCTTCCAGCCCTGTCCTGGCTGCTGTTGCCTTTGTCTCCCACCTCTACCCTCTGCTGTACGTGTCCACACAGCCAGCCCCGGGTGGCCCCGTCCTTCCCTTCTGTGACGTCCTACCTGTTGCTTCAAGCCCTTCCTGAGTCTCTGCTCATATCCAAATCTCATACTGGGCAGTGCAGCCCTGGACTGCTCCCTGGCTGCCCCGTATCTGCTGGCCTAGTCTCCTCAACCAATATGATTTTCTCGGGGACAAAGGCTGGTGGAGACATGGCAAGGTGGAGAAGCTCCTCTTTCCTAACCACAAAAATAGGATCAAGAGGGCAACTCCCCCCACCCGACCCCAGCCAGCCACAAGTGCCCAGTGGGACACTTTCCAGGCTTCCCCTCCACCCTGACGCACGTGTGCCCAACGCCAGCCTCCCTCCTCACTCATGCCTGGTGTGGGACTCTGTGGCCACACAGCCCAGGCCGGCTGAATCTGGTAGCTGGAAGGTAGCCGAGAGGCCAGCAAAAGCCTGTGATTGTGAGAAGAAAATAACAGGGAGGGCCCTCCCGGAAAATACAGGGCATGGCCGACTCAGGACAAAGGGGAAGGCCCAGTGGGCACGCTGACCCTCTGTCCACTGCTTTTCATAGATGGGCACATGCTTGTTGTCTACCCACACTTCCATGTAGTTCCACATTTCTGGAATTGAATTTTTAGTGAGGACATAATTTTTAAAAAGTAGATGCAGAAATATACTCTTACATACATAGTTTTGTACACAATTTTAGAGGTTCAGGGATTCTTAAATCCTGGCTTTAAAACCTGCCCCCAGGTTATTCTAAAATTGATGGGAGAGGAGTTGAGTGACTTTAACAAAACACCAGAAAGAACAAAAGTGAAAAGATGATCTAAAATCTCACACCCCCAGTTCTTCTGAGCCGATAAGCACAGCGGGCCGACTCTGCAGCTACATAAAGGCAGGTCAGACGGTTCGCAAGTGACCAGTCAGGCAAGTCCATCGTCCCACTGGTGGAACGATGCAAACCTCTCGTGTCTAACACAGGTGCGTGAGTGTGTGTGTGTGTGTGTGTGCGTGTGCACTGCGGCTCGTGGGGAAGAGGGGTCAGATAGTGCCTCCAGCGTGCTATGTGCTCCAAAACAACTCATCGCATGGAGAAGTATGCACGATGGTGCCTGTGCATATGTGGGTTACTTTTGGGAAGAAGCTCCCAAATTTGAAAGTAAAAGGGAGAAAAAAATGTACCCCTTGCTCCTTTTGATTTTCGGTGTTAGAAATCAGCAGGTTATGGAATCTAAATCCTGGACTTCCCTGCTTCCCCCGTGCTGGGCAGAAATAGAACAGGAAGACGCTGGCACCTGCAAATTACAGCGACGGCCGGAGAAGCGGAAAGGCCAGAGCGCTGGGTCACTGCCAAGGGCTGGGCAGCTCGTGGAGTTCAGGGCAGGCCAGAGAGCGAACCCTGAGCAGTCCCTCTCCCGGCTGGGGCACAGCGCCCGTGCAGAGCCCTGACGGCCGCCGGCGTCAGCCGGCGAGTTTCTCTAAGGTGAGGTTTCTGCTTTGACCCAGAGGCCTGTCCTTGACGAATGAGCTGCGTCTTCAAATTCCCCCCATGGGACTGCACCACCCACAGGAGTGTCGCTGGTGTTCTCTGCTGCCTGAGAAAGCCCCATTCTCTGAAAGGACTTCTCTCCTGCTCAATTTGCCTACTGTCACAAGTTTAGTGACTGTGTTTAAAAAGTATAAATATCATACCTGATAGGGCAATTTCAGACTCTGTTGAGCATTCTCTTTTTCATCTTTGAGTGTCTTTTTTCTTTTCCCATTTGAGGTCCATGTTATGGAATTTTAAGGACTATTTTAGCCAAAGAATACAGAAATGCCTTTAGCTGAATGGGCCAAAAAATTCTGAAAATGCTGAAAAGCAGTCTGAATACCAAACGATGCCTGAGATGTTAAGATACTTAAAGACTAGCACCGATTATGTGTATATGAAACGCCAGCGGTGTGATGCTGCTTGCTCTTCAATACCGGAACTTTAGACAAATAGGTTTTTCATCGAATTTAGAGGAAACAGATTTACCCGGAGCTATTTGACCGTCTTTTCCTAGAGCTGCCTTGAGTGCGAACATCCTGCCTCCTTGCTGTCTTACTGTTTTTGTTCACTTAATCATTCGCTAATTCACCAAATCCAAGACCCGACCTGCTATGTATGGGGCACTGTGTGAGAAACAAGGAGACTCGGTTAAGGACACAGGGAATGCGGCGAGGACCAGGCAGCCTGGGGAACACGCAGGCTGGGGACGGGTGGTCTGGGAAGGCTGCCTGGAGGTGGGGATGCCTGGGCAGGTTGTTGGAGGACGACAGAGAGGTCTTCAGGCAGAGTCGGGAAATGTGTGTTCCAGACAAAGCAGCGTCCTGAAGTGCTAGGTGGGAAACTGTGGTCGTCTAGGGTGGCTGGAACGTGGGACTGATGGAGTGTGACGTGCTAAGCAGCAAGTGGATTCTCAAGTCCTCTAACGCTCTCCCCGAGGGCCGGCTCAGCCCGCAGCCAGGGGTGATGCAGCACATTCACACTGGAGGGCGTGGCGCTGGCATCCCACCCTCCCCCGTGGTGGCCGGTGGCCCGGCGTCTGCTATGACTTGTGGGCAGGAGTGCGGCCGGGGTTGCGAGTGCTGAGGGTGGAGATGATGAAGGAGACAAGACCAGCTTCCATTTTAAGCCTTTCTGGAGCCTGTCGCTGTGTTAAATATTTTACAAAGATTTTCCCACTTGATCCTCATCATAATCCCGGGAGGTGGGTGTCATTATTCCCACTCTACAGATGAGGAAACTGAGGCTCAGCATGATTAAGCAACTTCCTCAGTGTCATCCATCTGGCAAGTGGCCCAGCTGGGATCCAACTCAGATTGGATGCTCCTAAACCTATGCTTCTTAGCCACTCTCCTTTCCAGAAGAATCCTCGGCCTCCGCTCTGCTTTCTCCCCTCCGCGGAGGCCCCTGCCCTACCTCAGGAGCTGCCGCTTGCTCCATCTGTTTCTTCTCACCCGTCCGCAGGGCAGGCCCCAGACGGCCTGTGCTCCAGCCCTTACGAAGCTGCAGGCCGACACTCTGCTGAACACCCGCTCGTTCACATGTGAGGAGCCTGGCCGTGGTGGTGACCGAGTCCACAGTCTCGTCAGCCGTGGCTGGAAGCCCGGATGCCACCTGAGCGTGACAGATTCCTTGGGCTCGGTTACTGCTGCTCTGGAAGTGTCACCATCAGCCGAGTCTGTAGCCTTTTCTCTCCAGTTCCTCAAACTGCCGACGAGACTTAGCACCCTGCAGACTCACTCCAGCCCTCCGCCTGCCCTCGCCTCAGCCGGGGGGGATCCACCACGTTCGCGTTGGAACCAAGGCCGGCAGGGCTGGCAGCCTGGTGGGCACTGGCAGGTCACAGGGGAGGAGAGAGCCCTTCGCCTCTACTGCCTCGGAAGAGTCGACTTCCAAAGAATGTTTGTCTTTATGTGTGTATTTTTAAATATCTGGATAAGGGCTTCTTAACTGTGGTCTGTGAATCCTTAGGAGTCCACGAACCACCCCTAAAACTATACTCAAAAGCTTGTGTACTTGAATATACACATATATGTATATATATATTTTTTTCTAGAGAGTTCTTGGCTTTCATAAGATTCAAAACCACAACAGTCACAAAACCACAACAAAATGGCAGCCAACAGTTGGTGAGCACTTGCTGTGCTGTAGGGACACGATCTCGTGTCATCCTCACTACAGTGCCTCAAGCTTAGGGCTGTGATTCTCCTTCTTGGACAGATGAGGCGAAGGAGGCTCTGAGTTCTGTCACTTCCTGGAGGGCTTCTAGCCGATCAGCAGTGGAGCTGGGGTCTCCCCAGGGTCTGCTGATGGCACTGGCCCGAGACCCCCATTCTCAACCACACCCTAGGTTTGGTGCAGAAGATTTGGAATAAATGGGGACCTTCCCAGAGCCACACGCTCAGATGGCATCGGAACCCTGTGCGGACGTTGGGGGGATGCTGACGCTCACTCTCGGTTCTCACACTCTTCTTACTAGACTTTCAAGGAAAAATGTGAAATACAGATTTCAGTGTTTTTTTTTCCTGCCAAAAATATGAGTTGGCTGACATTAACCATATATTTTTTAAGACAATTCTCTTTCAAGAACAAGTAAAATAGATGCTTCCAAAGACTAATTTCTTTAACAGAAAACTTTTTCATAAAGTTGCTGAAAAGTTGTTTAACAACAACAAAATTATAAAATGCTTCCTTCTCTCCTCTCCTCCCTTCACTTTGGCCCTTCCACTCTTCCCTGCATTGGCACGAGGCTCTTTGGTTTTCGCCAGTGAGCGAGTTGAAGTGGGAGTTGGTTAATTCACTGATGTGATTACCCCTGGGGCAACTTTGGGGGTGCAGGTGGGGGATGGTAAAGTGTGCAGGCCAACTTGCACCCGCCAAAGAAGCGCAGGCTACAGTCACACCGTTGGCCTTGGGGTCCCCTTCCCAGGCGTCGTGGGCTGTGGCATTCTGACTCCAGGACCGCCTTCTTTGTTTCCCACAATCACCTCCTCACCTACGGGGTGTACAGCCCCTCCCGGTGCAGAACCTCACTGGGCCCCTAAAAAGCCCATCACACCCCAGCCCCGCCCCAGGGAACAAGCTCTCCCAGTGCTACAGAGAGAAATCTGCCCTAGAACACAACACAGACCGAGGGAAGCAGGAAGGGTCACCACAGCCAGACGCCGGAGGGCCCCAAACCTGTGTGCACTAGGGGAGCAAGGCAGCCCTGCCCGACCCTCGGTGACGGAGGGGTGAGGTGCTGGGACGCAGCGCCAGCCTGCCTGCTTGGAAATCATTTTTCAGCTTCTTACTCTATGTCTTGGGACAAGTTGCTTAACCTCTCTGTACTTTATTTTCTTCCTCTTTGAAACAGGAGTCGTAAATGTACCTATTTCGTAAGGTCGTTATGAGGATTACATGGATATGAAATGAAATAATCCTCAGAACCTGGCACATCATAAAAACTAATAAATATTAGCTGCTATCGGCGTCATCCTCATCGTTGTCACAGGTTGAATTGTGTGGCCCCTAAAAGATGTTGAAGCCCTAACCCCCACCTGGCCCATACCTGTGAATATGACCTTATTTGGAAAAAGGTCTTTGCAGGTGATGTCTTTAGTGTGGTCTGTAGTCCAGTACGACTGTGTCCGTATGTACAAGATGGGGAAACTTGGACACGGCGACAGACGCTGGTAGAGGGAGGACAGTGTGAAGACACAGGGAAGCTAGGAGAGGGCATGGAACGGATTCTCCTTCACAGCCCTCAGGAGGAACCAACCCTGCCCACACCTTGATCTTGGACTTCTAGCTTCCAGAACCATGAGACAACAGGTGTCTGTTGTTTAATGCACCCAGTTTGTGGTACTAGGACACTAATACAGTCATCACCACCAGCAGCACCCACCTCTCGGGTGTGCCTTCTCAGGCTCCCTGGGAGGGGGAGAAACCTCGATATTGAGGTCAGATCCCTGCACCGCAGAGCGAGAGTATGATGCAGTTCAGTCCAGCAGCAAGGTGGTGGCTGGGCTCAGCCTCTCAAGTGCACAGTGTTAGTCTCAGCCATTCTCAGTGCCCCGTTGTTAAAGGTTCAGTAGACACAGCCCAGCTGTGCTGCAGACTGTCCTTCCCAGACTGTGCACCCCTCCTTCCAGGACACTAGTGCCAGGTGGCATGCAACTGGCTGCCTTCTGCCTTTGCTTCGAGGTACTCCAGTGCGTGCCCTCCCCCCAAAGAAATGTGTTGCATTTTGTTTCTCATCATCCCATAACCTGAGATTGGCTTCCCTAACTGCCTGTGGTGTGTCTGTCCCCTCCTGTCGTTAGGTAATTGTGCTGTCCACACGACTCCTGAAGCCACTTAACATTCCTGAGCTGTTATTTGCAACCGATCGACTGCATCCAGACCTTGGCATCTGAGCACCAGCTAAGAAGACAAGACCCACGCAAGCTGGAAACACCAATCGGATTGTCTATCAGCATTCTCGATGTGCCTCCAAAACCAGCATCCCCGTCACTAATTGCGGGTATGACTGAATTTTGCCCAAAGCATCTTGATAACCACACAGCGAGATACTTCACTTGGATTTCTGTGATTCTTAAAAAAAAAAAAAAGTGTTTTTTCATTTTCCTAAAGGTGTCAAGCCGTCTTTCAGCTGGCTTAATTAGTGATAATTTGCATTCTTACTTAACCCTCCCTTTGTGATTTTCCTGATTCCACCTGCAAGTTCATTAATTCTAAATAAAAGCCTGTTGGCAGGTGTTGGTAGATTACAAGTCTTTTGGTTTGAAGTTGCTCTAGAAGTTAGACATGCTTTAGAATTACGAGCATGAGGAAAGTGTGATGTTCCTTAAGGTTATATAACTGAGGAGGGAACATTGCAAATGGGGTCTGAGGCTTTGTTTCTCTCTTGATCTGGAACATTTCTGAAAAGGCAGGGCAGGGAGGGGTGGCGGCCGGGGCAGCGCTGGTGTCTGTGTGTGTTGCAAATCATTGCGCCATGACAAAGGGCTGCATTGTCCTGAGTTGCTCAGGGGGCAGGTCTGCTAGGCTGCTTGGAAAGGCAGTGGGACAGAGGTGGACTGGAAGGCTATCTTCGCCTGTAAGAGGTCTCCTCCCCTCCAAAGGAAGGCCCCAGTGCAAGATATCTGGTCCCAGGAGTCTAAATTGGCAACCCCTGTGGACTCGGTGATTTCGAGTTTCTGTTGAAATATAAAGCTTTCTTTTCTGTAAGCTTAAATTTTCCTTCTGACCGTAGCAGGAAAACCTAGACCCACCCAGTGAAATTATATAAGAACTCCTGGGAAAAAATGAACTGCTGAGAACCCACATATTTTAGGTGTATGGTTGCTGGAAATTTCTGGCATCTCTAAAAGATACAATAAAGAGGTAAAATTGAAAAAGTTTCTATTGTGAATTATACAGGTGGAGGAAATAAAATGTAAAGCAAAACACTCACATGTCTCTATTTTAGTTCTCTACAAAACAGTCATTTTATGAAAAAACTGTGAAGTTGGAAATTATTCTGAGACGTAATCAAAGCAGGGTTTTTACGTACATAGGCATTCTTTTTCTTGCCCGTGTATGTTTTTCATGAACATGGATTCTTTCATGGTGCTGAAATACAGGAGACCTCAGATGCTTTTTTCATTCTACTAATCTTAAAGTCTTGCATTTAAATAAGGAAGACATTGGCAATCATCCAAAATAAAATTAAAGCAGAGATTACTCTTTTCTAAAATAAAAAAATTAAAAGTAACCTGCTATGTGACTCAAATGTGTATTCCTTCCTTCATTCATTCATTCGCAAATAGTGAGTGAGCACCTGCCCCATTCCAGGAACTCTGCTAGGTTCTGGGCCAGTGCAGTGAATGAGCCAGACATGTCCTGACTCTGTGGCACTCGGAGTGGGCAGCCGGTGGCTGTCCTCATGCTCAGGTCCTCACGTGCAAGTATCTGCTGAAGGTGAAGTTGTAAACCATGTGCCCGCGTGCGAAGTGCCTGAAACCACCTGGTTACCTCTGGGAAGGAGTAGCAAAGGGGAGGCTAAGGAAAGCGGGGTCTCATTCCCAATATGTCTGTTTTGTTTCAATTTTTTTATAGCAAACGTGCATATGTGTATTACTTCTGTGACTTTGTATTTTTACAAGTTAATTTTCTTATTTTAAAAAAGAATATTCAAAATCTTCTAATCTGAAATTGTAAAAGACGTTATTGATTATAAATGTTATGATTCAATAGTTATTAAGTCTTGAACATGCACTCAATACTGTATTAAATATGGCCAAAGGCAGACTCTGAGCGGCGGGAGACATGTCCCAGGTTTGGTTTATGGTCGTCTCTTTTCCAGCTCTGTGCGGCTGGCGGAAGGAACTAGCCGGGCAGGCAGTCAGGCAGCGGCAGGCTTGGGAGGAGGGTGAGCTGGAGGAAGTGTGTGGAAACCAGAGTTCGGTTGGAATAAGAAGCAGGAGGCACAGGACACAGCACCGCTCCTTGATTAAAAAGCAGGAACATGATAGAAATTCGGTATAAATCCTGCAAAGGGCCTTCAACAAATAAGGGGAAAGAGGGAGGCTCAGGAAATGGAGCGTTGTCTGGCAGAGCCTTCTGGAACCTCTCTGGTGCTGCTGGAGGAGAAGCCAGTCACGCTTTCCACCCACCATGTAGGTGCCACCGTGGGCTTGCGTCCCAGTTCCTCCAGCAGAGCACAGTGGCTCTCTCCCAGCCTCAGTGTCTCCATCTGGAAGATACAGAGAACAATGGCACCTGCCTCAGGGGAGGGTTGCCACAGAGCCGTCTGCAACACAGCGGCCAGCCTGTGACTCCCGAGGAATGGGGGGTTTTAATGCTGAGGACACCAAGGAAGTTGCCTGCAAAATGATCACGTGTCAGCAGGAGAATAACATTAAAGGAAGAGAAGCTTGGAGGCACTCCTGGGCCCGCCAGGAGATAAGAAAATGGAGGAGGAATAATACTTTGGTCCAACGTACTTCCCAGAGGTCAGGAGCAGCGTCTGGAGCCGGACGTGATGGCTGGATTCCAATGGCACCCTTTCACATAGTAGTCCACGCCTCCCGGTCTTAGCTGACCATGAAATACGACCCACTGCACTGGGTTTCGTGAAAATTAAGGGTTAACACGTGTGAAGTGCTTAGAACGTGGCGCATGGTAAGCTCGTTCAGAGTCACCACTGTTGGTAATAAAGGCTGATGATTGCTCACACCGGGCCGTATGTCTCTAGTAGAACTTTCTCCATCACTAACTACGTCAGCCACAAAGCCGTTGTGCGGAATCTGAGATTGACACACTGATTTACCATTTCGATCTCATCCAAACGTATCTCATCCATTCCGAAGGGATCCCCACCCCACACACACACCAGATGTCAGCCACCTGAAGGTGACTTAAAAGGCCAAGCTGAGTGGTCGTGCTGGTGTCCCCTGTCTCAGGCCTGGGTTTGAGCGGTTACCACCTAAACCCTGGCTGGCCAGAGCCAAAGCAAGCTCGTACAAATGCAAACCTTCTGCCAAGGACCTCACAGGCCACACTCTTTATAAACATAACTGACAGAGGTGTAAATACTTTGTAGCAATTGACTTCTGCCTTTGTAAACTCTCCTCTGGAGTCCACTTCCCAACAAACATAGTGGGCACAGCAAAGAGTCTGGAAGTGCTCCAGGCTGCATCTGCCAAGCGTCCCCAGAGGCCCAGGGCCTGTGCACATGGCTCTGTCTAGGCCACCCCTTCACTACAGTGGGATCCCAGTAACAAAGAATTCCATCAAGCTGCCCGCAAGGCCACTATTATGTATTTTACCCTGGTTACCAGACAGACTCTCAACAACAAATACTCCAGCATTACAAATGTCTGCTGTCCAGCCCAAGGAACATCAAGAGACTCCATCTCTGTTTTAAAAGGAATTTAAAAAGACAAAACCAGATGAGGGAGGGTTTGCAGACTATTTGAGAAGGAAGCAGGGGGGGAGGTGGCTGGGATCTTGCCACCAGCAGTAATAACCCTAATCCTGTTCTCTTCTCAAATTTAGGAGAGTAATGAGGACAGTAAGAACTTTCTGGAACTGTCTCTCTTTAGACTTTAAAGGGCTAAAGCTGGTGCAGAGAGCACCAGCTTTCCCAGGTTACTTCTTGCAGCCAGCCCGTTCCTTTCGGGAATTCCTGAGTTGGCCGTGGGCGGTGGCCGTGCAGAGAGGCAGGGTCAGAGTCACCAGCTGCTCGCTGGGCAGGGTTTGCCCACAGCCTTGCTCATTTGCCCAGAAAACACATTTGTTTTCTCCCCCTTGGGGTGTAAGATGAAGGTCGAAATCCCGCTTTTCACCAAAGCCCAGATCACTAGAAATACATCCCTAGATGCTAAACCCGGGCTCCGGGGCTGGCGGGGCTGCGACCCGCAGGCGGCGCCTGGTCAATGCGGGGAGCCGAACGCCCGGCGGCTGTGCGTGTTTCTGATTTGAGTTGGGGAGGAAGCGGGAAAGCCAGACAGCACGAGCGGGTCTGTTCCGAGAGGGGCGGCTGCGCTGCCCGCCCTCCCCGCCGGGCGCCGGGGTCGGAGCGGGGCCAGCCCCGGGCGGCGGGGCCTGGCGGGGACGCGCCGGAGCCCACGCGGGACAGCGGGGCAGGGGCGCGGCCGGCGGGGAGGAGTGGAGCCCGGAAGCCGGGCCCATCGCCCGGGGCTTAGGCGGTGGCATCAGACAGACCTGGGTGGAGTCCTGGACCTGCCACCTGTGAGCTGAGCCAGCTACTTAATGCTTCTCAGCCTTCCTCTGCCCTCTGTGTAGTGGACGCTTTGTGGCCAACACCTCCTGACCTCCAGGGCCTGGCACACGGATTTTCAGTAAGTAGAAACAATAATTGTTACCACCTGTGTGGCCCTCAGCAGGTAGTTTCGTCTCTCTGAGCCT
This sequence comes from Varecia variegata, assembly GCA_028533085.1. Lineage (NCBI taxonomy): Eukaryota > Metazoa > Chordata > Mammalia > Primates > Lemuridae > Varecia > Varecia variegata. Next base: position 4,116,550 of record CM052449.1, on the reverse strand, counting down.
CAGTTTCTTCATCTTTAAAATGGAAGTGATGTTCACCTTTCCCACGGATTCTTCAAAAGATTGAGGGAGATAATGTATCCTCAGGCACGTGGTAGATGTTCAATGAACTCTAATCCCTCCCCCTTCCTGCTCTCCTGTACCCCGGACTTACACGTCCCCCCGCCCAGGCCGGAGAGGGTTGCTCTCCGTGCCAGGTGATTGTAGGTCAGAAGTTTTAAAAAAGCAAACGAAACAAAACCTGGGATTAAATGAAGAGATCCTAATAATGAAAGAGATGAGCAAAAGTAATAAAATACAGGAGAAGAAAACAGCGTGTATTGCAGATCTATAAATAGTCAGGGCAGCCTGGGAGGGTGGACAGAACTGGGGCTTGGGTGGTTTCCAGCTGGGACTCACTCGTGCGTCTCTGTCTCTGTCCCCTCCCTCTCTCTCCCAGAGTGGCCTTGAATAAGCCACTTTATCCCTCTGGGAGGACTAGGGCTCTGGGCCCCCTTCCAGCCTGGTGGTCTGGGACGAGGTATGAGAGCCTGAGTCCAGCGCAGGGGTGAGGGATAGCGGGGGCCGGGAGGTGAGCAGGCAGCAGGTGCAGCTCAGCACGAGGTCTGCAGACTCGGAGCAGGTGGGAGGACGGGAGGAAGCAGTGTGGTGGTAATAAACAGAAGCAAGGTGCTGCTAGCACCTTTGCTGCGTAAAGCCACCTGCAAGAAAACTCCTGTCTCCTTCAATCCCAAAACGTGGGTAAAAGACCATGGGTAGGTCTATAAAGATTAACTCCCCACTCATTGGACGTTGTTAACACAACCACATAGGCCGAGTAGAAATAAAAGTGAGTAGGATCCAGTTGGGATACTTGTCACTGCCCTTGAACTGAGACGATTTTAGTCTCGTGTTAGCACCGTCTCCCTCCCTGCCCCCGACAGGCACACCTGATGAGGTCGGGCTGCAAGGACAGAAAACTACCTGCATGCCAGGAAGGTCTGGGGCATCACCGGAAGCCCTGCCGAGCAGTCGGGATATTTAGCCTGTGGGGAAAACCATTTGGAGGCCAGCACCGTGCCACAGTAGGCGCTCGGTTGCCGTTCACCTTGGCCTGCTGCCCACAGCCCCCTGCCCTGCAAATGCAGCAGGGATCCTACTTGGGAAATGCTATAACGGAGTAAGAATGTTGAATATGGTCAGCAGACATTGGTTCAAGTCCTTCATGTGAACTTGAAGACGTCACTCGCAACGCCGAGCCTGTGTCCTTCATCTGTAAAGTGGGGTCAGTACCTTCCCCGCCCTCCTCTCAGGCTTTAATGTCAGGTGTGGGACAGCCCCTTCAGATCATTATTTGCCCATAAAGATGGTGGCTCGCTCAGCTTGCATGAAAGGTCTTCCAGACCCAGACGGAGCAGATGAGAGGCCTGGCAGCCTTAGCATAGACACATGTGACAAAACCTCCATGGGACAAGCTCCAGAACAGCCCCAGATCAATGGCTGCAAGCTTCTACAGTGAGAATAAAGTGAATCTTTTGAAAGCAGCACACCCAAAGCAGAGGGTTGCCAAACAAAACATGTATAAAGCAGCAGTAAGCTTGTGCAGAAGGACTACCACTCCCAAGGCTTTGCTGAGAGACGTGTGGAGCCAGACGTTTGTCTTGAGTTTACCTGGAAGACCATGCAGGAAATGAATAGATGTGCTGCTCTTGAATGTAAAGCAGCAAGTGACTTAACTTGTTCTGTAAGCCTGTTTCCTCATCTGTAAATCAGGGATAATAATAGAATGCACCTCCCTGGATTGTTGAGACACTTAAGGCATAACCCTGGAAGGCATAATGCCTGCCTCAACTTGCCCAGTCAACACAAGATACTAGGTATCTTCTGAAAGGCACCAGGTTAACGTTTCAATAAAGACCAAGTCAGACATCTGCTCTTTTAAAATGAGATTTATTGTACATAAAATAAATTAATTACAGTTTAAGCCAAAGCATGAGTGGCTTTTTAAAGTGCATCTGTGTGGGGGTTTGGCAGGCAGCCCCTGCATCTACCTGTTCACTCACGGTAAGATGGTGCTTTTGCATGTCAGCCACCCACAGGCACAACTCAGCCAGGCCTCGGAAGCAACCCAACGTCATAGCCATGAGCCAGTTACACAAATCACACCAAAACCAATTGACACACTTCTTTCTGTACCTGATGCAACAGTTTAAAAACAAACTATACAGTCTCACAATTAGTCAAAGCCTGGGGTTGAAGAGTTTGAGTTCAAATCACCCAACACACACTCAACAACTGAGCGTTATCCATCCTGTCGGGAGGAAGCAGCACCTTCCCGCCAACCACGCAAGCTCATCAGTGTCTGTATAAAGAATATTGTGGCCCATAAACTTGACCTTTTTGCGGGGAGGGGAATTTTCCTTCTTGTTCTTAAAGCAAGAAATCTGGATATTCCTTTAGGTTAGAAAGGTGTTCTGCAAGAACAGTGTTCCAGAGGTTCCAATCATACTGAGAAAAGCAACTCTTCCTCTTGGGGGAAAAAAAAAAAGGAAAAGAAAAAAGAAAAGCAAAAAAAAAAGAAAGAAGGAGAAAAAAGAAAATCTGTGAATGCTTAATCTGTTCTTTCATCCCCACTGTAAATCACATCGATATATTTGGTGAAACTACAACTGACCATCATTTACAAGGTAGTTAAGAGCAAAAACCAAAGCAATCACGCCCTCTCCCCACTCCAAGGAAAAGACACAGAGCACGTTTCACATATGCAGAGAGTGGCTGGGGGGCTCTTTCAAGCCTCCTCAATTCTGTCCCCCTGCTCGGAACAACGCTTCTGTTTCCGCAGTGGTTCCATAAGCCCTCTTGGCCGTTCTGCCCCAGCCCTCTCGGGAACCATGAATTACTGTCAGCTTTCAGTGTTCCTGCACTGCAAGAACCTCAGGCCCTCTTCCTGGAGAGACCAAACCCCCGTGAGTGCCCGTTTCAGACAGAGGTGACAGTCCTCACTTTGGCAGAGAGCGCCTGCTTGAACCTCCTCTTCAGGTCCTGCATGTTTGGTGACTTGGGCCTGGGAATGAGGGAGCTTCTTCGCTTCTCAGGTGTGCTGCTAGGCTGCTGTTTGTGACTGACTTCTTTGCACAGGACGTGGAAGGCGTTGTAGACGTCGTTATAATTTTCACTGACGGACACTTCATAGAACAAGCAGCCCAGCATGCTGGCCAGCTGCAGTCCGAGCTGAGGGTCCACCTGTTTGACGTGCAACAGGTCAGCTTTGTTGGCCACGACCACCATGGGCAGTCGGGTGCCCGGGTGTAGCTGCTGCACGTGCTGGTGAAGCTGGCCAATGAGTTCATAGCTCTTGTGGTCAGTGATGGAGAAAACCATCACCACGGCATCTGCCCAGCGAAGGCACCTATTCAGCTGTTCACTGCAGCCCAGGCCGTTCTCATGGACCTGAAACAGAGAGGCCATGGCAAGGTGAACGGTGGCCAGTCCCACAAAGAGCCCTGGCTTGGGTGGATTCGATTTCAAAAGAGCCCGTCACAGTAATACTGGGTTGCAGGCCATAAACAAGTTACATCCCCACACACCGGCTTTCTTGACAATATGTTGATCCAGCTGCAGAGAGTTGGAATAAATAACAGTGCAGCTCGCCACACTCAAGTGGAAAATTGACCTGCAGAGAACTCCACGCAGAGAGACTTTGTAGTTGCACAAAATGGGAAATTAACTGGCTAGACAGTAAGTCTGGGGAAGTAAAGATAGGAGCTGGAAGCATTTAAACCTGGATAACTGCCCAGTTCGGGAGGGAAAAAAACCCCACTAGCATGGCTCTTTTGTCCATAGAGCAACTTTCCACAATATAAAAGCGATTCCAAGTATTTGGAGACTATGCCTAGATGTTTGGTTTTTAATGCCAAAGACACATATGTAAAAACTGACCTTTTTAACTATAGCAAGGAAACTGCCAGTTCCAAGTGTGTTTGGTTTGGTCTTTCCTGCTGTGTTGAATCCTCCTAAGGGAAGATTTCTGCCCCGTAGCCAAATCTCCCAAATTAAGCCAGGCTAAGATTGACCAACAGCCAGATACAAGTGAGGTGTCAAACATTTGAAAGTCTAGACTTGACTCCCCAGATTTCTCTCCTCCTTCAGCATGAGAGGCTTCGAGAACAAGTGAGCAATTCCACCACCACACAGGCTGCCCCTGCACCCAGCATCTCAGAGCGACTCACCTGGATACCTGGGGTGTCTTGAACCTGAATAGCCAGGGTTTCACCTTCTATCTGAACTTGTCTGGTATAGAGATTACCTATGAAGGCAAAGAAAAAAGGTTATGTTTTTTCTTATTGTACTTTTAAACATTGTGGATTTTTTTTAAGTTAGAGAATAAAAAATATAGCCTACACCAATGCACAAAAAGAAGCTCTAGTTTTATTTCTATTTAACGGGCTTACTTCAGATTTTTTTAAAAAACCGACTGCAATCTTAACCCCATGTTAGATTTATTAAAACTAGAGCAAAGTTTGCAAGTTTTGGAAACTTATTTGTCTATTTTTAAACGGAGTTTCTATTTTTAGAGCACTCCCTTGATGCAAATTTTCTTAGAATGTATGGGGTTTCTGTTTTATTTTGGTACTTTATCATTCTTTGACCATAACTTTTTATTTTGGCCATTAAATATAATGGCTTTGTAGACAAATACTGCTAGTAAACACACCACCAGTATCATCAGTTGGAATAAAGATGTGACATAATGATCATCTACTCTACATCAAAGCAGAAGGCTACCACGTCTTATCTTATACAGCTCATTTCAAATAATCCCCTATAGGTACTTCATATGGTCTACAGATTTAAGCAATTTGCTAACGGCACATAGCTAGAAAGCCCCTAAGCCTCCCCAGTGGCTACGCCTAATCATAGGGATTGAAATACTTTTCCTCTCATTTATTCAGGAATCCTCCTCCTAAAATTCTACCATCTAGTTATTTTTCTTTGTTCAGAAAAGAGAACTTTAGGTTTACAACTGCTCCCCTTTGGCCTTTGCTTTAAAAGGTCACCTCTGAAAGGCAGCCAGCAGAGAGGGAGAGGGGTGGGGGGAGGAGCTGGTCATCTTTTTTTATGACTTTTGCAGGCGTGTTTTGAAGCGAGAGGCTCTGGAGTACAAAGGGTGCTTCCCACTGGGGTCCCTACAGTTAAAACATACCAAAGGGAACACTTTCAGGCACTTGATAAAATGATGAATGGGCTTGGAATGGAATGAGGCCAGATGGCAGTTGTGGGTTGTGGGGGGGCTGGGAGGGGCACGCAGAGTTGGAAGTGGTGAGATCCTGATGCTCAGACTGTCACTCTGAAGGAACCTGCCTGGGAGGCACTGAAAAAAAAAAACAACACGGGAACAGCAGTACTCCTACAAGATGACAGTGTTTTCCTCACCTGCATTTCTTTCATAGTCACCGATGAATCGTTTGGTGAGAAACCGGACCACCAGTGCTGCAGGTCAGAGAAAAGAAAGGAAAGAGGGTTAACCCTGAAAGTTAGATTGGTTTCCACCCCACCCCCAGCCTGGAAACAACCCTCCCAAAGCAAGCCTTAGATGGCCACCGAGTGAAATTCCTACCCTGTGGCTCCTTGACCCTCCTTGCAGACAGACACAAGGGAGGGGGCTGGAAGGCACCGTGAATTATGGCTCCGTCCAGCTGGAAGGGTCATTTATGTGGCTAACCCGCTGCTCTGAGCCGGCTGAGCCGCACCTACGCCTTCCAGCGGGCAAATGTCCTCCCAGCCTTAGAGCTCCAGGAGGGGTGACGTTCCCCAACTCCCCTTTCTGTGCCAGGCACTGCCGGAGGCTCCACATCCCCAAAGTTTGAATCCCATTGTGCCGTGCTGCCCAGACGTCGCCTGGCCATTCTGGGTTCCGTGTCCCTCACTGTTGAGGCGGGGGTGGGAGCGGTGACGGCTCAGGTCCCTCCCGGCGGGGCAGCGATCCCAGCACGGGGAGCGGTCCGGCTGCGGCTCCCCGCTCTCCGCACGCCTCGCTCATCCGCCGCTCCCGGCCCGGCCCGGTACTCACCGGTCTTGCCCACGCCGCTGGCCCCCACCACGGCGATCTTGACCAGGCGGCGGCCCGCGGCGCCCAGGCAGCACTCGGCGGCGGCGGCGCTGCCCGGGGCGGGGTACTCGGCGATGGTGCACATGTGCTGTATGAGGCGCATCGCCGCTCCGGCCGGGGCTGCACGGCGCGGGGCGGGCGTGCGGGGCGGGCCGACCCGACTGGGGGCTCCGCGGCAGTAAAATTCCCGGGAACAAAAGACAAGCCCCGCCGCGGACCGGCGCGCCGCTCGGGAGGGCTCGGGCGGGCTCGGGCTCCGGACTGCGGCTGCAGCCGGGCGGCGCGCGCGCTGTTTTCTCGGGGGTCGGGCCCGCCCCCCGCCGCCCTCGGCCAATCCCGGGGCGCCCCGCGCGAGGCCCCGCCCCCGGCGCCGCTCGGCGCGCGCAGCGTCCCCTGGGGCGCCCGGAGCCCGTGCGGGGCCGCGCGCGGCGGGGAGCGGGGAGCGGGGCCGGGTCTCCTGCGCGGCCACCGGGCCGGTGCTGTGGCTGCGGGGCTGGGGGTGTCTCGGGTCCCGGGGAGACGGCTCGACCGAGGGCAGGCGCGGCCCCCGTCTCCGAGAGCCGTTCCCGCACAAATGCCCCCGCCGGATCCCCCGACCCGCCCCCTCTGCAGCCGTCTGGCTTCCCGGTCCCCACCCTCGAGGACCCTGCTGGGGGCGGACGGGGTCTCCGCCCGGCTTAGTGCCTGCCTGGCTCCTTTATTTGGGGCCAGGTTGCACTGGGGTGCATCCACGTGGCACCCCGGATCATAGATTTGGCTACAGTTACAATTATCAACAAAGCCCCCAACACCACCCCCTTGAAATGCGACATTTGACTTTGGGGGGAAAAGAACACCCATTGTGTGTAGACCCACGTTCTCTGGCTCTGTGTATAGAGCAAGCTCACGTGAACACACACATGGTCGGCGCATGTACAGCACACCCGGAGGCAAATCCAGAAGTAATTATAGAAGGAGCTTTCTAGAGCCTCACCCACAGCACGCACCTCCTCCAAGATCTGTGAAATGGAAAGAAAAAACAGTTGCGCCAGCTGCGACCTCTGAAAGGGCCCACCGTTAGTCTCTGGTCACCAGGAGTTAGTTAAGTGGCTTGATGCCAAGGAAGCCGTGGGTTCTGCACTCACAAGATGCCAGCTCCAGCCCCTTAACTGTTTTTACCAGGGAATGCATCCTCAGTGGCAGGTCAGATTCCTCCTCCAAGCAACATTCTGCAGCTGGAAATGATGGCAGAGTATGTCACCGGAGACTCAAGCTCACCACCCTCATACCCTATCCAGTCCCCTCTCCCCCAACTGTCCTAGGGGCTTTTATGCTGGGGTATGACAACGAAGTCTGTGGCTTTGTGTCCACACCCACGTTTAAGGTTAAAATGTAGAAGTGAAACAAACCCCATTTCCTATGATGAGTGCAATGTGCACTGTCTGGGGAATGGACACGCTTGAAGTTCTGACTTGGGGGGGACGGGGGTGGGGGCGGGGATGGGTGTATACCTACAGGAGGAGTGCGATGTGCACTGTCTGGGGAATGGACACGCTTGAGGCTCGGACTCGGGGGATTGGGAGGGACATGGGCAATATATCTATGCAGAACTTTTGT
>CM052449.1:4091895-4108769 GCA_028533085.1 Varecia variegata | reverse complement strand
CACCCTGGACTTAATCGGTCAGGTATTTAACAGAATTTATGATCCGGACCCAGTTCAGACTCTAAGATGAGCCCTCTTGTCTGTAAAGGTTTAGGTGTTTGCAGGAATTCAAGGGGAAATAGAAAGGTAATCTCAAACTGCTTTAATAGCAAATCTTATAGGATGAGCACCATAATTAGCAAGACACACAACCTTACAATAAACGTAATAAAAGGTGGACTTCTAGGGAGATCACTAGAATGAAGTAAGTTCAACCATTTGAGTCAAAAAGAAAAAGCATTTTCAATATGCATGTCTTTCTTCATGGTTTAAATCAGACTAGAATGTTGGTTCTATAAAATCAAACTTAGCAAGAGTATAATTACAGGTAACCATGTACTTTTTAAACCCTCCCCCCACAAAAGCCTGCAATGCTATTATGCTTACATAGTAAAATGATTATGTAGTCTAAAGCAGTGGTCCCCAGCTTTTTTGGTACCAGGGACTGTTTTCACGAAAGACAATTTTTCCATGGATGGGGGTGGGGGGAATGATTTAAGCACGTTACATGTATTGTGTACTTCACTTCTATTATTATTATAATACATTGTAATATGTAATGAAATAATTACACAACTCACCGTAGACTGGGGACGCCTGGTCTAAAGTGTTTGGTTAACTCCTTTTTACACACAGACACACACATTCGCACAGACATGAACAAAAGCCATCGAGGGGAATTTTGCTCTGAATCAGTTTAGCTTCTAAGGCTTGATTTCCATTACCATCAGCCTGTACCAAACCTATGATTTTTCTGTCTGCGACACAAAGGCTGAATTTGGTATTCTTATTTTAGGTCTAAATGATCTGGCTATGCTTTAAAGAAGACAGAGAGGAAAGAAACAAGAGAAAGATGGAGAAAAGAAATGAGAGCTATTCAAATCCAAACACCTAACATAAAGCCCATCTCCACCCCGCCTACCTCAGATGATGACACTAAAAGTTACCCCTTCTTGGAAATTCATAGAATTTAGAAAAGGAAGGAGCCAGGGCAGGAGAAGTGATGGTCTATAATGAGTGCTTGTTTTATTCCAGGCTATGTGCAGGGATTTTGCATTTTAAAATTCCATTTTGCCTTCACAGCAGTCCTGTGAGGTAGGTGTTATCATGACTTCCAGGTGCAGTTACCTAGTGCTGCTCAGTCCAACCTTGGTGGCTCACAGTTGTGTGTGTTGACTAGGCTGGGACGGGTGGTTCTTACTTAGGGTCTCTCATGTTGCAGCCAGACGGCAGCTGGGGCTGGAGTCATCTGAAGGCTCGACTGGTGGCTTCTTCACTCACACGTCTGCATGTCAGCTGGAATGGCTGGAACGACGGGGACTAGCTCAGGCGCCCTCATGGCATGGGGACAGACTTCCCTCTGAGCGAGCATTCTAAGGCAGGACATGGAAGCTGCCAGTCTCTCAAGGCCTGGGCATGGAAACGGGTGCAGCATCACTTCTGCTGTGTTCTGCTGGGCAAGCTAGTCACAGAGCCCACCCAGATTAAAGGGCAAGGGGCAGGGACACTGATCCCACCTTTAGATGGGAAAAGAGTCAAAGAATTTGTGGCCATCTTTAATTGACCACACATCCATTTTTACAAGTGAGAAAGTTTCTCTATTTCAATGTAATATATAAAATAAAGGTAAAAGAAAAGGTGAAAATAATTCTCTTTTTCATTCAGGGCAAAATCTGAGATTTTCTCCCTTCAATGATGTGAGTCTTCATAGCCCCAGTCATTTTCTGGGAACAGAGAACACCTAGTTGCTAATCAATCTCATGACAGTAGCTCAGAAGAAATTCAAGTTTTAAACTTTACTTGGAACAACGAGTAAATTTCCACTGTGTTTTAATTGGAAGTAGGAAAAAAATCTCAGTGCCCATTTCCCCAAAACCTTTGGAACATTGAACTAGAAACTGGCATTACTGCATTATTAATAAAGCCATTGTTAGAAGTTCCCTTAGTGAAATGAAAAGGCTAATAATATTGCAGACAGGCAGGGGCAATGTTCTTTCGGATCATTTTCTTTTTTTCTCCAGTGGGAAGAATCCTGCAAGCATGTCCATCTGGCCCTTCTCCCTTTAACCTCATTTTTCCAGAAGATAATAGTGCAGAGAGAAATGAGTGTTGGCTTTGGACCCGTAGGAATGAGTACTCTTGGGATACTTGACAAGATTTTGTGATCAGGAGATATGCACAAGCAGAAAAGGTTCAGAAAGATTCAGATAAATGAGCCAATTGTTTAACAGACCCCTTTAGTTTCAAATTCCTAAGTAGATTAGACACAACTAATAGTTGCCCTCTAACTGCCCCTGAGTGCAGAAAAGGCCACCTAAGGACATTTTGGGCATCCTTATTTGTCTTTGCATAGAAGGCAATGTCCTCCCCCAAGAGCTTCAACTCCTTAGCATAATGTACCTAGCTAAAAAGAAATCATGGTTTTTCATAAATATTCACCTATGATATGGGGAAGGAACAAGCTTCATTTTCTCCCATACCTCAAGTCACCTGCAAAGTGAGGAAGTAAGTCTGGTTTGGGGCCAAAGGCACTGATTCTCGTTGCCCTATCTGGGTCTCAGAATTACAGTAACCATCAAATACCTTCTAAGCTCTAATTAGTGCCACCATCTCAAGCCATTCAGTAGTGTCTAAAATATCACAGGTCATAGGATAAATGATATAAGTTGAGCCCCAACGTAGCAGAGATATTTAAGCCACTTGGTGATGATACAAGTGAAGACATGATCATTTCTTAAACGAGTATGACATCCAGTCACCACCAAGAAACATCGTCATGTAACAGGAGTCTATGCACATTTAGGATTTTCACCAAGATATATGCATCGTTAATGCTTTTTCCTTCTGATTAAAAAAGAAAATGGGTAGCAGATGAGGAAAATTTGATGTGATGGTTTTTAGGAAATGCACAAATGACTCATGTACTCACTTGATTTGACAAGGGTACTGGTTTCTATATAAAGAAACAACATAGTCCCAAGATAGAAGTTGTGCACAGCAGACTGTAGCTCGTAGAGAAATCACACATTCCACGCATCAGGAGCGTGAAGGCTGGTGTGCATCACAAACATCTCCGCTGGGACTGCTGCGTGAAGCCTATTATTAATTACTATTAATTCATCAATGTAAAGCTGTCCACTCCAGGACCTGAAGTGTTGCAAGACAGGAAAACTCCAGTGTCATCTGAGATGACTCTTAACTAATTCTAAAAGCAGAAAACAACAACAACAACAAAAACAAAAGTTAATTTTTTTTTGCAAAGAATGTGTGCCCCCATGCTAACTGGAAAATATATTTAGCTCAATGATAAATAAATTGTAACAGATTTGTGCCATACAATATGTTGAATATCCGATGAAATCCATCATATGAAATAGCCTGGTCAATTATAAAAGTTTAATACTCTCATATCTTCACCATGAGAGTGAAACGAAGAGTTATTTTTCCAACCTGGGTTGCCCTTTAATGAGTCATTGGGAGGCAATGTACTCATAACCTTGTCAAATCCTCTCCCAGATTCCTCATTACCTGGGCCTAGATGAGCAGAGAGGTGGAGAGACCGGGCTAAAGTTTTTCTTGTCTTCATTTGTCAAAACACACAGCAGAGCCAAGAGCCAGGGCACTCCTCTGCTCCCTGTCTGCAGGCAGGAGATGGGCTGATTTCTGTTGGACAAGCAAGTTCACGGCGTTATCAACTAGACGCGCTGTGATCTCAGGGCAGAAGGCAGCAGGCTCCCTGCGGCGGCAGCACAGGCCAGGCCCCGCGACGTTGGGGAAAACAATATCCCAGCGGCAGGATCCAGAAGTTTCTCAGCAAATGGGCCCTCAGCAGCTTCTCCCTCACCATTATGACGTAGCCTGACCCAGAAGGAGCCCCCCTTCAAGGCATGACCCACCTCTCTTCCTTTCCCTCTGTCCGTCCTCCCCAGTGCACACCTAGGCCCAGCGCCACCCGGACCTGTGCGTGGTGCAGGCTTGCCGTGTTCGTCACCATGGGACAGGCCGCAGTATTTGGTGGGTTATTTATTGTACGATTCTCCACGCTAGAAGGTAGGCTCCACGAGGGTGGAGGTTTTGTTCACTGCTCCATCCCCAGAACCTACAGAGCATGTAGAGGCAGCACGTGTCAGCACTTCTTCAGTATTTGGGAATGAATGAATGAATCTGTGCATTCTGCACACCGAGAAAGGCGGCAGTGGGAAGAGCCTGAGGAAGCCGGAATTGTGGAAGTGGATGATTTGGGGGTCAGGGCTGGAAGGGGCGGAAGGAGAGAGGGGATGAGAACACAGAGGAGGAGACGTGAGGCAGGGCGTCAGGCTGCCCCGGGCACTGGCTCACACTTGGCTCACTCTTCCACGGATGCCCGAGAAGGATGAAGGGAGGAGCTTGAAGTCCAAGGTGGTTGTGAGGTAGAGAGGGAAAAGAGGCTGTGCCGACAGCCAACATGGGTCTCAAGGAAGTCGAATGTAGGTCACTGGCCCAGAACGGGGGTAAGGCTAGGAATGGCAGGGCAAGGCACGAGGGGGACAGAACAGGCAGGCTGTACCCACTGAAAATGCTTCAGCAAGGACCCAAGGACCCGCTGGCATGGGAGATGAGGAGCATGGCGGGTGTCGGTCAGCAGCAACGTCCTCTATGTGGATGGAGCAGCAGGGAGGGGCTGGGGCAGGTGCTCAAAGAGCCGAGCGAGTGTGTCGAGGATTTGGGTGGGTGGCTGATGCTGGCATCGAGGCGGGAAGGGAATCAAGGATGTCCACGAGGAGCCTACCTGGGGGCGGATAATGGTGACTAGTTCCCGAAGGCTTCCTGTGGGCCAGGCCTGCACTGCACACCCCGTGTCCAGTGGCCGGGCGTCCACACTAAGGACATACGTGCTAGACTGTGAGCTCACGAGGGCAAGGACCGTACAATTCTCCCCTTCCATATTCTCTGCACCTAGCATGTGCCTGCCATATATTAGGCCCTCAATAAATAGTTGCTGAATAAAATGAATGAACAAGAACAGGTTCTATGCAAGACCTGACAGATGTGGTTTGCTGTTGTTCGCTGTCTCATGTGGGTCTTACCCCGGACCTTAAGGGATGTGCACACCTTCCCCTGCAATGACAACCACCACTGATGGAGCACATGCCCTGTCCCAGCCACTGTTCTAAGGGCTCCCTACGTACTGATTCATTTAATTGTCATGACACGCTGACAAGACAAGGCCAGTACCGTCATCGTCCCTGTTTCCAGGTGTAGAATCCAGGCCCAGAAAAGTTAAGGAGTTTGCTCAAGATGACACAGCCACAAAGTGGGAAAGGCAACATTGGAACCCAGACAGTCTGGCTCCAGAGCCCCACCACCCGTCATCTGCTGCCCACTTCTCAATAGGCTCTACTGTCTGGCGACCCGGGGCCAAGTCTCCTTTATCCTCAGCCTTTATCTACCCTTTTTATCTTTTCTGCAGCTCACAGGTGGAGGAGGTTTGTACTTGGAATGGAATGTGTGAAATGCAAGGAAGAAGAGAGAGCAGTTTGAGAGGAAGGCTAGAGTTCTAAGCGTGCGTGTGTGCGTGCATGTGTGTGTGTGTGTGTGTGTGTGTGTGTTGTGGTTGGAGCTGCAGTTGTTAAAAATGACTGCTCCTATCTTTCCCCCTAGAGCTGTGTGGATCACAGCTACAGGATAGTGATTTCACCATGATGTTACCTCTTCCCATTTAGCGTCAGAGCATGGGAAGTTTAGGACCGATTACCCGAAAAGCAACACCGAAACCTAGACTTTCAGCCTGTCCCCAGTGCAGGAAGGGGAAAGAGTATATCACTTCTTGAATTTAACTTAAGCGTTTGGTTCAACCTTCTCTTCATTTTGACCGCAAAGTCCCAAGGCCTAAAAAAGAAACCACTCAGGATTGAGTCTGCGGAGTGGAATTCAATTTAACACCAGGCATAGCAAGGTACGTTGCAAGGGGCTGACAAAAGGAAAATTGGCGTTTGCCTATTTCTTGGTGTTTTGCTTTTCTGCCTTCTGTTGCATAATGCCAGCCCCATTCAGAAGAGGAATAATGCCTCACAAATGACGAAGAGCACATTTGCTGAAACGTTGGTGGCTGTTGACAAATGCCACAGCACCTCTTGAGTCTTTAATCATCCATAGAACCTTTGATTGCTTCGCATGCCCTGCCCATGTGACAACCGTGTGTAGCTAACGGGCTCCAGCAGGGCTTTGGAAGAAAGGATGCTATTTCTGTCTTGGATGGAAATTTCCTTCTACTTCCTCAGCAAACATGTTTGCCTTCCATTGTCCTAATCAACGTGATTCTGAAAAGTTGAAAAAGTTGATGCTTTTTCAAAGTTAAAAAAAGGAAATTTTCCCAGGAAAGATACCCCAGAAATACAAAGTATTTCAGTAAGATGCAGGATCAGGCAGGTTTGTTTGTTTAAATCACCTTGTGCAGGCGAGTCAGTGTGTAGGTCACTGAAGCAGTTTGGCAGGATCTCTACCCCCAGGAATTTACAAGCTACCGAGGCAGACAAGATCCACAGAAGAAAGGATGGATGATGTGTTATAATTCATAAAAAATAATGCCAAATTATATTTAAGGAGAAAGAAGAAGATCAATAGGTGCTGGCTTGGCCATAGGAAGCTTCTTGAAGGAGCTAGAAATGGAGCTAGACCTTGAAGGATGGGTGAGGTTTGGCTGCGAGGGTGCGTTTGCAGGAGGAGTGGACTGGCAGGTGAGTGTGTTGGGATGGGGTGGGATGTGAGGTGCTACCAGATTACAGAAGGACGTGGAAGCCGGAGGGCAGGGCATTTAGACTTGAGTCTTGGTACTTGCAAGTACGAAACTCAGTGGGGAAGCCCGGGGTTGCCACATGCAGGAGAGGCTCTCACGATAGCCAGCTACCCCTCTGGAGCCCACTGGCAAGAGAGGTGCTCTCCAGAGTCTGCTGAAACCGCAGCGTTTGACGGACCAGAGGAATTAAGAGACGAAACATTTCGACCACAGCTAATGCCAGAAATGGGCCACAATTTAAGTCAACCATTGAATTGTGGTCCATCTCTGACATTTGTTTTTCTGTGAAAAACAAAGAAGCTGCAACCATTGATCTAGTGCCTTGATGTTCCAGAGGCAGAAATCCGCACGTGGGATCAGCCAGGAGGAAAGGGAGATGGGGCAGGGGTGAAGGCCGACCCTGGGGGACCATGAGTCTGGAGAAGGAGGATGGTGAGGGCCAGGAAGCCTAAAGCATTGACTTCTTGAGCAGAACTTGTCCAGAAGCTAGAATAAGCTGGAATAAGGAGTCAAATCACTTAAGTGGAGAGCAGATAGACATGGAAACAATTAATCTAGGGGTCGGTGCCATCTAGTCAATATTTACAGAGTGCCTACTGTGTGTCAGGTGCACGTTAGAAAAAGGCAAGCTAGAACAGACCCCTTAGCAACAAGGAGAAACTTGGTGTCCAGGAGAGAAGCCAAAGCGTATCCAACCAGGATTTTATTCATTCATTCATTCATTCATTCACCAACAATATAGTCACTGAGGTGCTCGATTCTAGAGGGCCCACTTACATTGTTTTCTATAGAAAGGGCACACCTGGAGCACCATGCAGAATAAACACGAATGGAGCTTTTGGAGCTGTGCGTCAGGGTAGCTGGCTTGAGTGCCCGGTACGTGCTCCCCGGGCCCTGCTGTAGGTGCAGATGAATACAGGTTCAGGGGTGAAGCCAAGAGTAGGAGCCAGCCGGGCAGCCAAGGCTGGATATTGGAAGTGCACAGAAAGATAAAAGAGCCAGATATACGTGCACACGGCCCCAAAACACATCCTGCCAGACACAGGGACTGGGCCAGCTCTCTGTGCCCACCCATTCCCGCCTTCTCCTTTAGAGTAGATGTGAGGAAAGCTGAAGGCGGCTCTGCCCATAGAAAGAGAGGTGAAAATTACAGTGCATTTATGGCCAGATGCTAGATTTACAAAGTACCCTCTACGAGGCCCCGGGTGAGTTGCCTTCCTTCCGTGGTGAGAGGTCAGCCCTTTCGGCGACAGACCAGACAGCTGAACTGGCCGGAAACACGGTTCTCACGCCTGTGCTATGGAATAGGGAAATAACGGCTTTACTCCCTCTGGGAGGCTGATAGTGGAGAATAATTCCAAACCTGTGATGACACCTTTCTCTCTACCTCATTAAACACTTACTTGGGTGAAAAAGGTGAAGTCAGTAAAAATTTATGGACTGCCTTGCCCTAATTTCTGCAAAACTTCGACGTTTCCTCCTCATTGGCTGCATGATTTACTGAACATGAGCAAACAGTCACAAGCCCGGCACCCAGTAAGCACAAGGATGCTGTGGGGAAGTTGCTACTAATGTCACACTGGTGGTTTATCTGGTGTCAAGCTGGCCATAATGTCACAGCAGATGTCTAATGGCTTAAAAATATGTTTCCTATTTTCCAGCATGATTGAAGTCTCCTGCCACCACTTGGCTATCTGCCACTGCTGCCTGGAGCCACCAACGCCACCTTGGTCCTGTGGTTTGCCAGAAGAGTGACCTCCACCACCATGAGAGCCAGAGTTTCTACCTCTACCATTTTGGTCCTTTCCTGAAACAAAATTTGAAGATTAACTGTCGTAACTGTCAAAGGCATTGTAGCCTCCGCCACCTCCATCATTCCCACATCCACTCGCCTTCTCCACCACCACATCTGCCCCAAAACCACTACAATGTTTGCTAATCAGTAAAGTGGATTCCATCAAAGCTAAATCTCAGCCACCACCAAAGAGCTTACCTTGGGCTGGACGCAGCGCCGGCCCAGCCTCGGCTAGACAAGTCTTCGTCAGTGCACAGCGGTGGGACCTCTGTGGCCACTCAGCGTGGGCTCTGTGAACAATTAATCCAGAGTCAAGGTCACTGAAGGTTACCCACACTACGCCTCTCTCCCATGGCTTTAATCACGTCAATCCTTTCCTTCTCTCGAGAGGAAAATACTCTGGAGAGGCATTCTTTAGTGTTTTCCTTAAATAAATACCTTGGCCCAGGTAAGCGGGCCTTTGAGGGTCTTCTCTTGAAACAGGCCCTTTAGCTCACTGCAGGGTTTCCCGTCCATCCACCTTGGGTGGCCTCGCATCTGTGGCTGCTTCTGTTTTTTTCCATAGTGGCATTTGTAACAAATGCAATGTCCCTGGAGCGCTTGGTGTTTGCCCCTCCCAATACCTCACACTGGGCATTGGGAACAGCTCACAATGGCTCCTCAGGCTCACAGGGGTCAGCTCCAAGCTCAACCTCCCCTGCGGAGCCTCTGCAGCCATCTGATTTCAACACGGTGGCAGTGGGTGCAGGCATGAGCGTGACCTTTCCCAAGGGGTGTCCATGACAGGAAGGAACTGACCCAGACACACATCTCAAAACTTAACTGGTTTTAAGAGCCAAGTTGGCGGCTGGTGAGACAGCCTTTCATTCCTACAGACAGTCTGCACTACTCACCATCCCCAGGAAGCTCAGCTCTGGGACTCACGCTTACCTGGAGGCAACTTCCTCATCTTGCACATCCTGCTGTGACTATTTCACACCTTCATTGCTAAGCCTTTAGCTAAGCCTTTGTTCTTCTTTAGCGCATGATTTCACTGCATCTGTTTTTTCACAAACCAATCTGGGTTCCCAACATAAATGAGTCGTTGAGGGAATGAAAAGGAAATATCTACAAATCCTGAAGAAAGGAACATAAACAAAATACAAACCACACATTCATATGGGCTGAGTCTGATTGATTTAACAAAGTGTTGATTAAGGTTAAGAGTTGGAGTCAGGGAGTCAAAAGGCTTGGAATAGCTCTATCCTTAGCCTGACTCAAACACTCCTTCACCTGGGACAGCGGTACCTGTGAGGGCCCCGCACTTTGATGAGGGAAGGAGCCTCCAGGGGAAAGAACATCCTAGAATACAGAAAACCACCTTGCTGCCATGAATGAGTCTTGGGGAATACAACTGTTTGTGGCCGACACTATTACCTGTTGCATCCAACAGCCAGGACCAACTCCCCGGCCCTTAGAGAAGCAAAGAAAGGTGCATTCTCATTGCCCAATCTCCACTGTGCGAGGAGGGTTGCACCACAGTCCTGGCTGACGAAGTGGACCAGGGGAAGTTTGCTGAGAGGTTCAGGAAAGGCTTTAGCTTCCATGTGGCTGGCACTGCCCCTCCCTCATGGCAGGAAGAGGTGGGGGTGTGGACACGAAGCTGGCAGGAGGGCGGGGGTGATGGGGGGAGAGCGAGGAAGTCCTCTGATTGCCTCCCTGGAGAGGAAGGCAAGGCCAGCCGCTGAGCTGAGGACGGAGGTGTTGGGGAGTCGGGGAGGGAAGGCGAAGTGTGAGACAGTCACAGGGCGGGAGGGGGAGAGGTGAATAAACTGGACTCATGCTAGCGTTACTGGGCAGACTCAGACCAACCTGAGATTCGTGGTGAAGAACAGAAAATGAGACTAATCAGCGTGGCTCAGTGCTTTTCTCTGGTCTCGTTCACCGACTGGCACGCAGGCAGGGAATAGGGTTTCACTAGCGCCCATGTCGCCAGGACAGTACAACGCAGAGAGAGAAAGAAGAGGCTGGGGGTCTTTTCGAGGACGTGACTATGGACATAGACCGTGGACAGTAGCTGGGGACAGAGGGAGGTGAGGAAGGGAGGTCGGTGAGGGCAGTAAAATTAATGGGCTGGAGGTGGTTTGAGTTGAGCTGCAGGGGGAGGAGCTGGCAGAGTGGCAGGTGCTGTCAGGCCGGGATTCTGAGATTAAGGAGGAGGCACACCTGTTGGTCACGTCCAGATTATGATGAAGATGCAGTGTCCGGAGTAGAAAATGAAGGCAGAAGAGACCATGCTCTCCCTCTTCCTTGAATTTAGATAACAGACCTAAGGTCTGAACGCCCGAAAGTACTGTCCTTCATCTGCCACCAATCTGACTCATTAGAGCCATTCCTTGGAGGCTTTTCTCCACGTAGCAGACAGTGGCGTCGGGTCCTCCGGAGCTTCCTGACCTCTCTCCTTCCCTCCTGCTCCTATGTGAGAGCCCCATGCAGCAGTCCCGGCGCCAGACAGGGAAGCAAGACAGGGCTTGGGGAGGAGGAGCCTGGGGTCTGGGGCAGTGGTGGCCGTCGTGGAAATGGTGGCAGAGTCTCAAAACAAGGCATGGGCTTAGTAATTAATTAGCAGTGGTTGCCAGATCGGGGGAGCCAGGCTCCCGTCTCCGGGGCTGAGAACCCCTTTCCTTTGCTTAGCTTGGGGAAAGCTCCAGTTGGAGGCGGAAGTGAACACTGTAAGGGTTAGAGGGCAAAGGGCTGGGAGCCAAGCAGGACACTGTTTGTGGAGTCTGGATTTCACAGCTGGAAAGGACTTCACAGAGCCTCCGGCAGGGTTAGACGCAGCTGCGCCTAACGTACGTCTGGGGTGGAGGGTAGACAGCCACATGGCTGCAGGCTGTTGTCAGGGCCCTGGATTCATTGTCTTGCCCACCCTACCTGGGACTCCGGTTCTAGTGATGTTATTTGGGGCAAGTTGCATAATCTTTCTGAGGCTGTTTCCTCCTCTGAAGCACAGGAGTCATTACAACACCTACTTCACAAGGCTAATGCAGATGAACTGAGATAATAAGTGAAAAGTGCTTTGCAGCAGTGACAACACAGTAAACCTTAGCTGTTTTTATTTGTTTTATTCGGGACTAGTGTAATGCCAGGCCTGCAGTCGGAGCTCGGTAAATCTTTGTTGAATTAATTATTAATTATTATCATCATTACTGTTGCCACAAAGTACCCCCAAGCTACATGGAGAGCTCACTGCATTGACATGGCACCCAGGAAGAGCCCGGTTTGCTTCACCCATCTGGACTCAGGACAACCCCGTTGCCCAAAGTGGAGTTGACCTAGGGTGCAACTGTCAAAGGGCAGCTGATGGAGGGCCCAGCCCACCTCGGCCCAGTGGAGCCTGGGGCCGCCCCAAATCCCGCCGCCTCCGCCAGACCAGACGCTGCTAATGGCTTTTGTCCGTCTGCCAAACTCTCCGCCTTCTCCTCTGGGAAGAAGGAGCAGACAGCACCGAGTCCTCTGGAGGCCAACGCATGCCAGAGGCTGGGAGCCTGGGAAGGAGGGCGAGGAGACAGTCACCGGGAGGGGCGGGGGACAGTTCTGGGGAATTCTGTACAGGTACTGGGGGCGTTTTTTTCTGGCTTTGGACCCCCGGCTGCCTCTGCACGAGCAGCTGGCTTCAGATTGCCTGCACTTCCTTTCTCTCCGGTGGGATCGTGCCGAGAACGCTCACAGGAGTCAAAACAAGCCTGGTGATATGAAAACCATATGAAAACTTGGCGTGACCCGGTTTCAGCCTCCCAGACCTCGGCGAGCCCGCAGACACCCGCCCTCTGTGAGACGGGGGCCTGCTCCCTCACTCCACCCCACTAAGACAAGAGGAACACGACGGCGGCCAGTCTCTTCTGTCATCCCTGGGCTTCGAAGAGCTTAGGGACAGGGTGGTGTCAGTACTTCACGTGGGGAGCACAGAGTGTCACTGCCTGCCAGGCTCATTCTCGCGGCTCGGCTCTCCTGCCTCTCACCTGGTCCCCACAGTGCACCTGATCCCCATGTCAAAGATGAGGTCACCAGGTGGATGGAGGTCAAGTAGCCCAGGTGACACCTAAGTGGAGGCACAGTCAGGTGGAGTTCAAACGCGGGCTGAAACCGTGACCTTTGAGTATGACAGAGCAGCCTCCCAAATAACCTTTTGATCATTTCAAACAAATTTATCAACATTCAAAATTTTGCCTCAGGGCTTAGCCTTCAGAAAAAGATGTTTCCCATCCTAGAAAGAAATGGAGACATCACTTTTTCTTCATGACTTATTATTGAATTTTTGGACAATACATGCCAATTGTTGTTTATACCTGAAATTACTGTCTTTCAAAGCCTGTTGGGTATGGAGGGAAACTATTTTCCAGAGCCATCATTATCCACTATTATTCACATCATTATTATGGTGCTAAACTTAAGCGTTCTTTTAGAGCAACTTAAAAACGAAATCAAAGGTGAGATAAATGCCCGTGCATGTGTAATGGCTTGCTCTTTGGCTTCCCCAAAACCAGAAAAACAAGCTGAGTGTGCAAATGTATCTGCGGACTATAATCTCTCTATAATCTACACTTATAAACACATCCAATATGTGTCTTCTTGGGGTGGTTTCTGAAAGAACACCCTGAAGATAATTTAAATCCATTTTAAAACTTGGTGAACTTTGGTAAGTCCGACAGGACCCAGGTATTCTGAATTCCTCTATCATGGGTGTTGGAGGTGACAGGCTGGAGACAGAGTCCCCTGCCAGAGATGTCCTGCGTCACCGCTGGAGCTAACTGGAGCCCAGATCGCTTTAGGAGATGCAAGAATCTGCATCAGTTTCCCCAGGAAGAGGCTCAGGAGGCTCAGGAGGGCTTCGTCCATGTAGCTGGGATGAGAGACGGAGGAAAAGCCACAGGGTAGGGACCAGAGTGACCAAAGGGAAGAGGGTGAGACACCCTAATTGTCAGCCAGCAGGAGCCTGGGAAAATGAATCCCTCCCAGATGAAGGGGGCGTTGCACAGCTGGCAAGGAGATGGAGCTGGATCTATAGGGATTGATAAGAAAAAATCTTTTCATTGTAAATATAATCTAATTTTATTAAAGTTTTAAAATTCAAGCATTATAAATTATTTGTACTACAGCCAACCCTAATTTAGCACATATTATATACCATGTACTGCTCTGAGCTCTTTACATTTGTAAATTCATTTCATCCTCACCACACCTAAGAGGTAGGAGCAGTTATGATGACCATTCTACAGATGGGAAAACTGAGGTGCAGAGGTTATACCTCTAGCATCTGAACCCCCTAGAAAGGGCTCCAAAATTCAATTCTATGTGCATGTGCTGCTTTTAAAGAATGAAGGCACTATTTTTTGAATGTGGAGAGGAGTTGTCGCAGCCATCTTTGACCACAAGGATGACACCATCCCTGGGTCGGTGACTGTTGGGTGAGATTCCCAGAGATGCTAAGTGAGGGGTTTCGGGGAGATGGGGGCGGTGAGGCCTGTGTCCCCAGTGCCCGGGTTCCCAAGCTCCTTGAATAAGAAGCTGGGGATGTCATTCTCTGACAGCTCTCAATGCTCATTATTCTATTGCTAATTTTAAAATACTGTGCTGTATATAAGCTAGATCTTGTTTTAAACCCTCATTATGTGATTTTGCAATTCTTGCTAGATACAGTCAGCACACCAAGGAGGAGAAATCAGGTGACAGCTTCTCCTGGTCTCTAATGGATGGCTGGAAATCGAAACCCCTCTCGCCGCCATTTTCCTGACCAAATTAAAGAAGCACATTGTGTTGTCTAAGTGGGTTCGAGCTACAGTGGGAATAGCTTTTCCTCTCCAAAGTCGCCATAACCCTGAATCCAGTTTGGCTGGCGGTCCATCTGGCCGCAAACCCCACAGTACTCTACTTATATTCAAAGCGGTACTAATTGCCTTGTTAACAGAGCTCCTCTCAAGAGAACGAAATTTAAGCAGAGGAATATCAAAGCACGATTGCAAGAGAATTGCGCTGATCCGGGAACTGATAGCATGTCCAGCAACCAAGCCTCAGAAGGCCCACAGAGCAAATACGGAACAGTTTAATGGCATCGTCAGGAGGATACAACTTGTCAAGGCAGATCTGCAAACAGGAAAGGGGGCAGCGCCCGTTCTTGTCTAGACATCTGATTAGTGGGAAATTGTAGGATTAGGAGGAGTGTGGATTTTTCTGGCTGCCATCTCTGAGGAGGTCAGGCTTTCTGCGCTAGATGAGAGAAACATTTGTGTCCGGTAGAAAATGCTGACTGGTCCGTATCCTCCCTTGGGCTCCAGCAACAATTCCAGACCAAGAAAATATACAGTAATGGATTGAAACCTGCTGCCGCTACTTGGCACCGCGGCAGTTGCCCGGGAGGGTCTGGGGCTCGGAAGTGGAAGGGGGTTGCGGCCAGAGGAGACTAAGAACGTCACCCCTTCCTGCCCTTGATCTCCATCTGGTGCCAGTTGCTTTCTGACCATGCTGCTAGCTGACCCCCTGG
This sequence comes from Varecia variegata, assembly GCA_028533085.1. NCBI lineage: Eukaryota > Metazoa > Chordata > Mammalia > Primates > Lemuridae > Varecia > Varecia variegata. The sequence goes on along the minus strand of CM052449.1, from coordinate 4,093,640 downwards.
ACTTGAGACCTCTGTTCTGCTTAAGTGACAGTCCACCCTTTGTCCCCTCACCCCACCCAGGACACTATGGAAACCTCCGCACTTCTGGGGCCGGTGTTATGGTTTGTCGGGGAGAACAGACAAATCATTGCGTGGGTGGCCACGAAGCCCGGTGAACTTGGAGTAGGTGTGGAATGATTCCAGGGCCTCGGGCAATGGGTGGGACTCCAGAGGCAACAAGTGGGTTCCAGAAGCGTTCAGAATCAGGAGACTTGAGGTTTTAGGGTAGGTTCCTTGTCTCGAAAGTGGAGAAATTAGTACAGTTATCGCTGTCCCTGTCCCACCTGAGTTGTTTCTGTTCAGCGTCATCAGCCTTTACTGCCTGCAGCCGGGGGCCGCATTCTTTTGCCATGACTAAGACAGGCACGTCTGTGAGAAAGTCACAAGTCAGCGCCACCACCGAACAGGCACTACAGCAAATGTGGTGGTTGGGATTAAAAAATACAAAGGGCAGTTAGATCAGTCCAAGTCCAGCTAGGAAACAGAAGCCATCCTGTATTTAAAACAGGGAATTTATGCGGGGGGTTTGATCCATGGGTGATGGAGAGCAGAGGTGTTAGATGGGATGAGACCACCCCAAACTGGCAACAATAGGAAGCTGCTGCTACCCGGAGGCTGGAGAGACAAAGCGAGGAGATGGCACCACCACAGCCAAGGCAGGAAGGCCCAGGGAAGCCAGACCCAAGGTAGACGGGCCTGGTGGCAGCTGGGCCCACGGAGGAGTCATGGGGGTGAGAGACACCAGCCACCGCAGGCAGGGAAAGGGCTTTTCTCCCTCCTCCCCACCCCCCAAGTGCCTGTCAGCGCCTCCCATTGGCTGAACCGAGCAGGACAGGAGCAGGCCTGGGAGCCTGGGGACAGCCTGGGGGGTCAGTGCCCTCCCCGCTCCTTCCTGGGGCAGCCCAGGGCAAGGGCAAGTTGGGGCAAGTGAGGAGGAGTCATCGGGTCAGGTATTTTGTAGAACACTCTCCTAGCACCCAGTGCTTTTCCCTCTGCAGCAACCAGAATTAAACCACGGAATGAAATACTTGTGGAATAATTGGTTTCATGTCTTTCACTTTCCCCCAGCCAACCCCCCAGCCCTGCAAACTGCGGGCTCCACGAGGACACGGATGGAGTCTGCTTTACTCGCTGCTGTATCCTCAGCCCCTACCCCCAGGTCCTAGCAAGTGGTCCCTAGCAGATTCTTCTGAAATGTTTGTTACAAATCATGGAATGAATGAATCAATGTGCACTGCCCATTTCGCAAGCAATTGATTCTTGGAGTAGGGCACGCAGGATTTTAGATGTGGGGTCACAACACTTACACTCAGCACAAGCTCCGCCAGAACGAGGCAATGACCCAGCCCCTGGGGTTGTACTCCTAAGAGCTCGAATTCATGCAGCTTCAGCAGGATTTTAGAATTTAAATAGATTTAACTCCACTACCAGAACAGGACGTTGCCACTTGATAAAATATGACATTATTTTGTAAACCATAAAATGATGTTTTAATGTTAGAGATTACAGTAACAACTTTTATGTTTTGCATGGATATACTCACCTTCTGCATGTACTTAGAGTGGCAGGGAAGAATTTTAGGGTTCTTCCTTTTCAAGACCCGTTAACATCTGAGAGCAGGATAGAATTTGCAGGTGACAATTTAAGCCATTTGGCCATGAGAAGAAAAAATGAAGGGTGAGAAATTGTGTAAAGATCAAGAGTCA
>CM052449.1:4072156-4091395 GCA_028533085.1 Varecia variegata | reverse complement strand
AGTAACAACTTTTATGTTTTGCATGGATATACTCACCTTCTGCATGTACTTAGAGTGGCAGGGAAGAATTTTAGGGTTCTTCCTTTTCAAGACCCGTTAACATCTGAGAGCAGGATAGAATTTGCAGGTGACAATTTAAGCCATTTGGCCATGAGAAGAAAAAATGAAGGGTGAGAAATTGTGTAAAGATCAAGAGTCAAAGAGAGAAAAGGAAAGTCAGCATGGAGCAGCTCACACACTCTCAGGAAACAAGGAGCGAAGTGGGACAAGGTGGTGTGGGAGTGGGATGGGAAAGCTGGAGACCCTGGTTCCAGTCGGTGCTGACAGCTGTGAGATCGGAAGTCAATGAGAAGTGAACTAAGCCAGCGCCACTTAGGCCAAAAGCACCATTGAAACTTGACTGGGTGAATTTTATGAAACCAAAAGGTGACTAGCAAGTGGATGACTATTACAATCACCACCACAATACCTAATGTCTGTTTTTGCTTACAATACACCAAGTGTGCAACTAAGCATTAATTCTCTGAGCAATCATGTATAGCACATACTATTATTTTCCCATTTTACTTGTCAGAAACTAGTAGATATCTGCTGTGCTGTGTGCACATATGTACGTGTGTATCGTATGGAGATACTGGGAGTGATTTGAGGGGGAAAGAGAATGGGAACTGTTCATAGCAGCATGGCTTCCACTTTACCGTCCTGAACAATTCTGCTCTGGCCCCCAACTTGCACACCTGCCTCGCAAAAAAGAAACACTTCATAAAGCACTGTATTTACTGCCTCTTGTGACTCCAATATTCCCCAGAGAATGTAAAAAAGTTTTTTCCAACCATATTACACTATAATCTCCTAGAGACAAATTCCAGTAAATAGAGTTTGTTCCATGTTGGCACATTTCCAAGGCTGCTTTAGCTTCACAGCAATGTTTCAACTCTCTTAAAAGACGGGTGGTCGGGCACAGAAACACAAATATCACAAGTTCTCACTCATATTTGGGAGCTAAAGAGTTGATCTTCAGGAGGCAGAAAGTAGAATGATGGCTACCAGAGGCCGGAAAGAGTGGAGCTGGTGAAGAGAGGTTGATTAATGGGTACAAACATGCAGTTAAATAGAAGGAACAAGTTCTAGTGTTCCATAGCACAGCAGGGTGACTACAGTTGACAATAATTTATTGTCTATTTCAAAATAGCTAGAACGGAAGACTGGAAATATTCTCAACACAAAGAAATGATAACTGTTTGAAGTGATAGGTATACTAATTAACTACCCTGAGTGAGCATTACACATGTACCCTATAAATATGTAAAATGATTACACATCAATAAAAAGAGCTACAGATTTCACACAGTCCCAGAACTTTAACAGTAGGTCCACACAAAGCTAAACCTCATCTGAATTCTTCAATTTTCAGATGAGAAGATTGACAATTTTAGAATATTGGCTGGGCACAGTGGCTCACTCCTATAATTCCAGCATTTTGGGAGGTGGAGGAAAGAGGATTGCTTGAGCCCAAGAGTTCAAGACCAGCCTGGGCAATATAGTGAGACTTCGTCTCTACAAAAATTTGAAAAATTAGTCAGGCATGGTGGCAGGTGCCTATATAGTCCCAGCTACTAGGGAGGCTGAGGCAGGAGGCTCACTTGAGCCCAGCAGCTCATGGCTCCAGTGAGCTCTGATCATGCCACTGCACTCCAGCCTGATGACAGAGTGACACCCTGGCTCCCACACTCCCTGCACCATACACCAGCTCCCCCGCCAGGCTGCTGGCCACGTGGGAGCCACGCATGAGCAAGTCTGTCCCAGGGACCCGGCCAAGCCCGACTCACCAAACTCTTGTAATCAGTTTAGTTACACAACAAAATTCAGATCAGAGTGAGGATTAGCAGAGGAGGTTTGTGAATGGTGCTTTGAACTTTACAGATGAAAGCCCCCTCCCCCGCTTGCACAAAGACAGCCCGAGGTATTAAACGTGACGTAAACACGTTGCCACCCCCTGGCCTGGCTGCCACCCGCCCGATGCTAGCAGACTCGCAGCCGGCTGGGTGATCAGTTGGCATCCCAAACTGCCTTCCCCCGTGGCATTCCGCTTAGATCTCCCAGAGGGGCGACTGGATTCCGTCCTCACCCCGCTGCTCCTGGAATCGCAAGCATTCGGGGAGGCTGGCCCCCAGCCTGCCGTTTCCAGGGCTCCCACGTGCAGCCCCGTCCTGCGGGGGACCTTGGGCCGCGTCCTGCCTCTCCGCTACCATCTCACTGCGCAGAGCCAGAGAAGAGAGGCAGGGCCAGGAGGGCAGCCCTCAGCGCGGCTCAGGGTTATTGTTCCCAGATGGGGACTGTCAAACCCTGTCAGCCTCAGATACACACTGAGAGTGCTACATCCGCATTCCTGGAATGTGTGGCGGCCCCAGCTTCACCTTCTGCGGCCCTCGATTCAATAACATGTCAAGTCCCTTCAGTGTCACCAGAGCTAAAACCCTCTCACCCACTTGCTGCCTTTGCACACACGCGCGGGGGCTGTCTAAATATTTAAGCTGGGCCAGGGGAGGTATATTTAGTCTGGACTGATTACACTAGTCGTCCAAGCCAACTGGGTCTCACCTGCTGGTGCCAGCTGCATGATGAGCTCTGGGAGCCAAAAGCTGTTGCCTGTGCTCATTGGGCCTCAGCACTGATTACCGTGACTGCTGTCCCCGGGGCTGGCAGCCTCTGGCACCTGGGGGAAGGAGCAAGGCAATTGGGCTGGCTGCTCTTGAGTTTATGGTCTGGTTGCTGGCATCACCAAAGGCCTTGACAGGGACTGCTGGAGGGATCCTAGTGTCCTTCATTCTCCACTTGGCAGAGCCAGGTCTGTTGTGGCACAGGCTTGTCACACGGCCCCCTCCCCGCTGGCCCTGACATTGCCTCTCAGGGCTGTGACGCTGCTCCCATCCTGCAGAGCCTCTCTACCATGAGTCTATTCTCTTTAACCTGAAAGAAATCGGGCTCTTGTCCAAACAGCATTGAATCTGCAGGCCACTGAATCTGGGGACAGATGAGGGGACCTGGGCCCAGGGATGATAAGTGATCTGCTCAGCATCACATGGTCGTTGGTGATGCAGTTAGATCTGTAATTCCAGACCTTTAACTTTCCAACTGCTATGGGTCACATCGTGTCCCCCAGAAAGATATGTTGAAGTGCCAGCCCCTGGTACTTGGGAATGTGACCTTATTTGGACATAGGGTCTTTGCAGATGTAATCAAGTGGAAATGCGGTCATTATGCTGGGCCCTAACCCAATATGGCTGGTGTCCCTATGATAGGAGGGAAATTTGGGTACAGACATACACACAGAGGGAAAATAGCCCATGTGGAGATAGAGGCAGAGATTAGAGTTACGCAGCCACGAGCCAAGAACGGCTGGATGAAGCCACCAGAGTCCGGAAGAGGCAATGAAGGATCCTGCCCTAGACACGCTGGAGGGCACATGGCCCTGCCAAACACCTTGGTTTTAGACTTCTAACCTCCAGAACCGTGAGAGAAGAAATTTCTGTTATTTTATGCCACCCAGATGTGGCATTTTCTTATAGCAGTCCTAGGGTACTAACACATCATCCAATAGCGTTTCTGATACAAGGACTGGGTGAAATTCTAGATGAAAATGCAGTTCCTTGGAAGCCATGAGAGATGGCTCGTTACAGGGTTGGGACGCAAAGAGTAGCACCCAGGTGTCATTTCATGTGCAAGTCGTCTTTCAGAAGGACTTGATGTTTTGTGCCCCCTCTTATCCTGAGAAAAGCCCTCCGTGAAAGCCCAGTGATATGGGCTCCTTCTCAACTCTTAAACTTTAATTTGCAGATTGATGTAAAATCAGAGTGAATTTTCCCCTAAATCCCTCTGATGATTTGCATGTAAGTGGTCTTCCCATCTGAGGGATTTCAAGGCACTTATCAAACTCCCTGACCCCAGAGTGGCCTCTGGGGTTAGGAATTCCTAGTTTACATCTGCCCTGTGACTTCACCCAGTCCCAATGACTCCATGAAACTGAGTCATTTAGTTTCACGGACTCAGGAAAGATGACAGGAGCTGGCATAGAGAACACTGTGGCTCAGGCTTTGGGCGGACTGTGGGCAGCAGGTTCAGGCAAATGGACGCTTTGCAATTGGCCTCAGTGTTTGTCCTAATTCCCAAGACATGGAGATTATCAGCTGGCAATTTTACGAGAATCCATCAGCCAACTCCTTGATTCTGTGATGTTTCTTACAAAGCAATTAGTTGAGTTTTGCATCCAGGGATGGCTGTGTCCGTGCCCTAGCACCCAGCAATGCCAGTCTAAGAGAACTCCCAAGCCTGTGGCCTTCTGCCAGCCTCATACTTCAGCTGAAGTTGGCTCCCCAAACCCCAAATCTCCTGGTTGCATAACTTTGGGAATAACCATCCTAATAAATATGTTCCAGTTTCCTGCCTTGATGCTCCTCCCTGCAACTTCTTGTTTACTAAGGAAGAGCTGAGAACATAAACACGCCAAGAGACCAAGAGCTGAGAACATAAACACGCCAAGAGACCGTTCTCTCTGCCCCCCAAGGCATGAGTCGAACTAAGTGGAAGCATGCCTTTGCTGTCTTCCCAAACTGACGGGTGGAACCAATTTGAAACCTCATGATCATGCAATGCCTATGCAGAAACTCCCCTGCGTGTTTTGATGTTCCTACCAAGAAGGACATAATGTTCTCGCCTGCATTTTATCTACCAAAGACATGCCCTGCGCTCCAAGGGCAACAGGTCCAAACAACTGGCCACTGCTTAAACCAATTACGGTACAGCCATACGATGCATGCCGATGTAGCCACAGAAAGTCATGCTTTGGAAGCAAATTTCATGACATGGGGAAATGTTTACGGTTGCGATTAAGTGAAAAAAAGCTGCTTACAAAAGAGAATGTACAGTATGGAAACAATTATGCAAAAACTATGTATGTATCCATAGAAAATCTGCAAGGCTATACTCCAAAATGTAAACACGAGTGGCATACTCAGGGCCATGAGCGTGCAATGGCCCAGTTTGTGCAGGGCATGAGGACACCTGCTCGAAAGAACAAGCAGTGCCTGGCACCTTTATGCATACACACCACTTTTTTATGCATTCATTCACCCATGAACACGAGGTTGATCCCGTATCTTGGCTATTGTGAGTAAAGCTGCAATGAACATGGGGTGCAGAGATCTCTTTAACATACCGATTTCGTTTTCTTTGGATACATACCCTGCTGGGGGTTTCTGCATCCTATGGTAGTAGCTCTTTTTAATTTTTTGAGGAAGAAAATGTAATTTTGGAGCCTGGGTTTTTGTTCGGTTGTTTTGTCTTATTTCAATTTGGCTCGGTTGTTTTGGCCTTCTGCAAGAATAATCATCTATTTCTTATTTTTAGTAAAACAGTAAGACATGTTTGGAGGGTATTTAGAAAATACAAATGAGCAAAAAGAAGAAAATGTTTTACTGCCGCTAACCCCACTGCCCAGAGACAATCACAGCCATCGTCCACATTGTGTTTCCCCTCTTTGTCTTTTGCATCTCAGGAACTTCCTCAGCTTCTCCCTGTCTCAGTCTTTGCTCAGATATTTCAGCTGTGTTTATGATGATTTAAAAATGGCATGTGCCACCATAAGCAAAGACGCCAGTGACAAAACCTGCCAACCCCTGGACCCACTTTTGCAGAATTCATCTTCTTGCACCAATCTCACAAGGATTCAACTGCAGGCCTCCAGTAAGGACAGTGTGGCCCTGAGCCAGCCCTCCACCCTGGAAGACATTCGGAATCTATATGGGCATCAGGAATTACATATTTTAAAAGTCACTTCAAATTGCATGGCTATTATTCTAAAAACATTAACATTTTTTAATCTTTCGCATTGTTCCATGAGCAAATTCAAATTCAAATGTGTCTTTGTTTAGTAAGTTCCTAATCATTCCGGCATTGTCCTTATTTCTGATGTTAAGAAAACCCACAGTACTTACTTGTACCATGTAGGTTTCTGACAGCTCTCAGAATGGCTTGTAACCAGAAAAAAAAAATAATGTTTTCCAAGTAAAGAAGATAATTCTCCAAGAATGGAGTTAAAAGAGACGATTCTATGTAAGTATTGCTTAGGAATGGGCTCTAATACAGTAATTTCTTAATGCGATGACACAGTGTAAATACATTTTATTTGCAATGTTCTTGAAACAACTTATCAAGGCACTCTGTGCTATGGAATGAGATACTTCTCTCCCAGTTAAGGGAACCAAGTGCTCCAAAGAGAAGAAGGACTTAATGCCTATATGGAGCATATTTCAAAAAAGAAAAGAAAAGCTAAACCTTATTAAAACTTTGAAAACCTAGTGCGTTTAAATGAAATGGTTCAGTAGGTTTATGTAGATAAGGATACTGCAATACAACGAATCTATTTTAGCCTTGAGTATATGAAATATAGTTGTTACATTCTAACTTCTTAGAACCCACTTGCTCTCTCATAGTCTTTCATTTCAAGTATGTTTAGTTTTGTCATAAAATTCATTAATATATTTTATAAGTGGAAAGCATATTTTAATGTTGAGGGAGAGACTCCTTTTAAAAATAATTTTTCTTATTATAAAATGTTACTCAAAAACTTATGAAGGAGAAAATAAAATCTCTCATAATCACAGTATCAGGAGAACCATTATTAACATGTTGGTGTCATCCTACCAGTCATTTTTTATGCATAAATAATGTAATTTTCTAAAATTAAGGGATTAGAACATGTATGTGATTTTGTATCCTGCTTGGTTATCTTTTTCTTCTACTTAACACATGCTGTGAAGGGTTTTCCCTTATACATTCTTTACACTGCCATTATCCAGCAGCTACATAGTTTTCCATTGTGTCAATGTGCCATGATTTCTGAAAGGGGCAACCTTGCAAAAACAACAGGAAAACACCTAATCCCACATAGGAAAAACACCTAATCCTACAACTTCCCCAGTCATGGTTAAAAATCAATCCTAGGAGTTGTCTCACTAACAGGGACCCTGTAGGAGTTCTGTTTTGCACCACTTAAAAAGCTGAATGAACGGAAAAGAGATGTACATCTCTCTCTTGCAAAATTGTTTTTGAGAATCTGCTTTTACAGAGTTCCTGAGTAAACAGCAGGAGAACAAGCTCCAGCCTCAACCATATCTGGAGGACAGAGTCACCTCTCCTGTGATAATCCCTTCTCCAAGGAAGGGCAGGAAACCAACTTTTGGACTTTGACATCCTTGTGGTTTTTGTTATCTACCTGCTGCTGCTTTTGTCATCAACTGCCATGACTTTTTCTTCTCTTCATTTCCCTTAAAATCAGTGAGCCACTGGGCCTCCTTGAGGACACCCTTCTCTTTCTTTGGGAAGCCATGTGTCTCCCTGCTCTCTTCCCCCCGCCCTTTTCCCTTCTCTCTTTCTCTTTCTCCCTTTCTCTCTCTCTCTCTCTCTCTCTCATTCTCTCTATCCTTCTGAAAAAATAAAATAAACTTTTTTACTTTTATATCTTAATCTCTGAATGAGAAATCTTTCTCCACTTGCGCCATGAGCCTCCTAAGCTTTCCACCCTAACAATTTCTTTTCATATCAGTTCCCTGCTATGCATCACTTGGGTTCATTCTGGTTTTATATTTGTTTGCTTGTTTGTTGTAACGATGGTGTTGATAGACTTTTGTGCTGAAGGAGCTCAGGAAATTTCACCCCAAAATATGACTCCCTGGTATAAAGAATATTTTGAATTAAAGGCCCTTCAAGATCAAAAAGCATTGGAAGGGGCTTTCCCTCTACCTGCATAAACCAGACTGACCGATCAAAAGAACAATGGACTTCCCTTCCTCTCCCTGTTATATTGCGGGAAAGATCAAGAATGCAGATCTGGCCCAAATCATTTTAAATATAATACCTGTCTCTCAGATTAATGTAATTTGCAAAGAGAGTCATTTACAAGTCAGTCTGTTTCCCCCATCCATTTATCCACCCTAGCAACCATTTATTGCCCCTAGACATTGCCTATACTCCTCGTCTTCCTCTCCCCTCCCAAAAGACAAGTATAAAAATATCTGAACTTCTTTGGGATATTGGGCAATCACTCTGTGATTCTTCCCATGTGCATGGTATTAATAAATAACCCTCTCTCTCTTATAATCTGCCTTAATTGTGAGTTGATCTTCCAGAGAATTTGGGGGGGAAGGGGAAGTCTCCCCTAATTCCTACAGTGCATATCCACGAGTAGTTCTCTGCAGTAAAAGGTATGAACCTATCCTCTTGTAAAGCTGTTCATGCTAAGGCCAAATTACCCTCCAGAAAAGTTGTGCCAATGAATACTCACCCCAGAAATGTACAACAGTGGGGAAGTTGAGCACACAGCTCTGGGTTCAAGTCCTGGCTTTCCCACCCTCCAGTCATGTTACCTGGGGAAAATCACAGAAATTTTCTGTGCCTCAGACTCCATCTGAAAAACGGGGGAGATAAATGTATTTATGCCATGTGGTTGCTTTGAGGATTAAATGAGATAAAGTTCCTAGGCTTGTGAGTGGCACATTATAGGTACTCAGTAAAAGAGAGCTATCATCATCATCATCGCTATCATCATCATCATCATCATCCTTATCCTTGTCAGGAGAATCTTACGACTAGATTCTTCCACTCATTGATTTAATGCATTTAACAAATATTTATTGAGTGTCCCCTGTGTGCCAGGCTCTGTTCTCTGCACTTGGGGTCCATCAGTGAACAAAGCAGATGACAATTGTGACCCTAACGGAGCTCGTGTTTTAGTGGGGGGAGAGGAGACAGGAAATAGACATCGAAATCAAGTCATGGCACCATAGGCCAAGGGGGTAAAGCAGAGCAGAGTGAGGATTTTCAGGAATTCAGGGAGCACAGGATGGAATTTTAAGGACAATCAGAATAGGCGCCAGTGAGGAGGTAACAGTGAAGCAAAGTGTCGAAGGGCATGAGGGAGCCAGACGTGCAGATGACGGGGGACTGGCTCCAAGCAGGAAGGAGCCTGGATCCCCAGAGGCAGGCGGGGAGGCGGGGCTGGGGCCAAGGACACGAGTGGACGGCAGAGTCATTGTCCTCTGTGTGCAGTGAGGAGCTCCTGCAGGCTTCTGAGCGGGGGAGTGACATCAGCTGACTCACATTTTGTAAAATTCACCCTGGCTGCTGGGTCGAGATAGACCATAGGAACCAGGGCAGAAACGGGGAGCCCGATTAGGGGTCTCTGCAGTGAGGTTATGGTGACTCCTGCCAGGGTGGAAGTAGTGACGGTGGCCACAAGTAGTCAGATGCTGAGTATATTCTGAAGGCAGCACCAACAGCACTTCCGTGGAGCGTGAATTCAGCGTGGGCTGTGAGGAGCAGGAGGTGATGATTCATTCCATGGCTTTTGACACGACCACCTGGAGGATGGAGTTGACTTTAACCGAGACGGGACTTTGTCTGTTACCTATCCAGGGGGAGGCGCTGGGATGGAAGTCACCTAGATGAACTTCTGGAGTTTTCGAGAGAGAACTGCAGGGAGGAAATAAATTCAGGAGTCACTGGCATCAGCATGGAGTTTTGGTAGCTAGATGTCTTAGTCTGTCAGGTTGCTATAACAAAATGCCTTAGACTGGGTGGCTTATGAACAACAGACGTTTATTTCTCACAGTTCTGGAGGCTGGGAAGCCCAAGATCAAGGTGTCAGTAGATTCGGTGTCTGGTGAGGACCCACTTTCTTCACAGACAGACGTCTTCTCGCTGTGTCCTCACCTGGCAGAGGGGTAGTGTAGCTCTCTGAGGCGTTTTTCATAAGGGCACTGATCCCACTCATTAGGGCTCTGCCTCCGTGACCTAATCACCCCCCAAATGCCCCCACTCAACGCCATCCCATTGGTGATTAGGTTTTTCCCACATAAATTGGGAGAGAGAATGAAAACATGCAGACTATGCCACTGGAAGACTAAATAAAATCTCCAAGAAAATGCACTTAGATGGAGCAGAGAAAAGGGCTAAGGACTGAACCCTGAGATACTCCAACTGCTAAAGGTTGGAGGGAGAGGAAAAAACAGCAAAGGAGACCTGCAGGGCAGCAAGCAGTACAGTAGGTAGGAAACTAGGAGAGTCTGACGTCCTGGGAGCCAAGCAAAAAAGAAAGAGGATCGAGAAGGACGTCACTCAGGGTGGCAACTGCTGCTAAGAGACCAAATTGAGGACCGAGAAGGGAGGGCAGGATTTCACAGCCTCAGCTGCTGAGAGCAGGCGTGAGGCAGTGGCACCATCCAAAGCTCGGTCAGAGCGGGTTTAAGACACAGTGAGGGGAGGAAGCACGGGGACAGCGAGCACAGAGAAATCTGGGGAACATCCTGCTCTGAAATGATGTGGCGGCCGCTGGGTGAGGAAGTACAGTCAGAGGAAGGTGCAGTGTGTGTGTGTGTGTGTGCCCGCGCGTGTGTTAAAGAATGGAAGAAGTAATGGCGGGTGTGTATGGTTTCCAAGAAGGATCCTAAAGAAAAGGAGGAAACTTTCCAGTGTAGGAGAGAGAAGAACTATTGGAACAACGTCTTGAGTAGGCAAGAGGGAAGGAGCTCTAGTGCAAAGAGGAAGGACGGGTTTTGGACAGGAGCGAAGGAAATTCATCTGTGTCAGATGCTGGGAAGTGGGCAGATGTGATAGAGGCAGACTGTGAACATTCTCTTCTGATTGCCAGATGTTCTCATGGACTTGTCAGACACCCAGCACTAGACGCCCATTAGGTTCTTACAGCAGGTTCTGCACGTCTGTAGCCTGGGCCTCTCTGGTACAGTAACAACTCAGGACTGTTTACAGATTGACTAGGCTCCATGTGACAGGGAAATGGTACCCATAGAAGTCTGAACAGATAAGTGGCTTTGCACAGGCCTCCCTGAATGCGTTGGTCCTTCCTGGGGTCAAGAATTTGAAACAGTTACTCTATCATCTGTCACTAAACATTGGTAGAATCTCGTACTAAAAATAGTTATGCTAAAAATAAAAAGTCCAATACTTATCCAAGTTTTGTCAACTCAACTGCCAACATCTACATATTTGGAAACATTGGTACAAACACTTGGATATTTGGAAACATCAGAAACCTTGGCATCATTTGGCCTTTTTAAAGCTTTATACTCCTTATCTAGATATTTTGGTTTTGTGTAGACACAGCCAGGCAGGGAGAATGATCCATTTGAAATAAAGCCTCTGTCTGCACAGATCTGTCTCTGTCCTCATACAGACACCAAAGGAAAGAACACAGTGATCACTGAACCACGAGAAACAAAATATGATCGCCGTTTTACCTTGATACTGCCTATGAAAATAAATATTGCCCTATATTTAGAGCTAAACTCTATCACCAAAGCTTCATTTTGTACTTTAATTCTCATTCCAAGTAATTAAACTGTTCTGATTTCTTCTGCTCCCTCAAGCAATTACACAACTTTCTTTCATCTTCTTTTTAGTTTTTGATGAAATCTTAAACCTATTAAAATCCTTCACAATGTGGCTGACATGTGCTCTTCAGGGGTCTTATCAAGCCTCATGGTTAAGTCATTTTTATTGCCTTTGGATTATGTTGCTGCGATTCATTATGAGTTGTTGAACAAGATGCTCCCTGGAAATTAAACCCAAGGCACCATTCAGCTTTTCTAAAATCCTGTGATTCTTTGTCGCCAGTTAAGTATGAAATTCAGCCTCCTTCATTTAGGCAAGGTATCATAATAAAAGATGGGCAAATCTTTTCTCCATTCTTCTGATGCCCTTAAAAGCACTTTGCAAGCTGTTGTCCCATGTTTTTACACGTTTATTGTGTATCAAATGACACTCAACTCAAGGAAAAGCAAAATTTTTGGTAGCTGGTCCCCAAATTTTAGACACTGATTTGCCACTCTGGTGCATTGATAATTCGAGGACGTTTAGATGACTTTCTATATATGGTCAGGCTCCGTGTGAAAGGAAATGCTCAGAGGCAGCTTGTCCATGTGCCAGCTTCTTATTCCTCACTGTACAGGTCCCTACAGTTTCCTTTAGATGATTTAAATTTTCAGAGTTAAAAGCCAATAAAGATGCTCCTTGCTATAACTAAAAACTTTGAATGCTATGGATGTTATTATTATTTTTAAATCATGCATGTCTAATAAGAAGAAAATAAAAAGTAGAATTATTAGTTAGTAGGTATTAATTGTATTAGATGGGGTAACACTAGCTGCTATTACAAATAAGCCCCAAATTTCCATGACATAGCACAACAGGTTATTTTGTGCTCATGTAACAGTTCAGGTGAGTGTTCTCACTCAGCCAGTGGCTGTTCCTCTACATTGTCATTTAGGGACCTGGACTCCCTCTAAGTTGTGGGTCCAGTAGTCCCTGTTTCCTTGGAGTCAGCTAACACAGGGTGGAGGAGAACACAAAAAAAGCACAACTCATCTCTTAAGAGCCCAACCCTGGAAGCTCTTGGCTTAACCTGTAAAACAGAGGTAGGAACTTTAGTTTTTTTATGTGTAAAATGGGGACAGGAACCTATTTTTTTAGGTTGCTGTGAGGGTAAGTGAAATAATGTACGTAAAGAACACAAATACTACCAAGATGGGTGATACTTTACTTTTAAAATCTTATAAGTGACTTTTACAAGAAAACTACCGTATTGTTGACATTGTGGCATAGTGAGATGGACAAACAAGTAAAGCACATTGCAGCCCGCACAGGGGGCACCTGGGGTCTTGATGCTGATTTGGTGTTTTTCACGTCGGGTTCAGGAATCCGAGTTTTTAGCAGTTTCCCAAGTGATTCTGATGCAAATTAACCTTGGGACCAAAATGGAGAAACACTGATATTTAATATATAGATTTTAGTAATACAACCAAATAGAGGCCACCAGACTGAGAAAAGCAACAGAGCAGAAATCAAGAGAAATTAATAAATGATCTCCTAGAGTCATAAGAAAAGTAAGAGACAAAAGAAGCATCCAGAGGCATGTGAGGGTCACAGTGGCCACAGGAACTGTTGCTTCCTTTGCCTACCATGCATTTAAGTGACATTGCCTGTCCCATCAGGGATCTCTTTGCCCTCTGCCACCAGAACCAGCAATTTTCTAGATTAGTGCTACTAAAATTGTAGTCTGTCAACCAGCCCTCGACTGCATATTCTTTGTTACTGGTACAGAAATTGAGAGTAAGTACTTAGAAACTTTGTAGCAATTTGACATTGCTGCAACATCTAGGTACATTAATCATTGGACACATCTCATTAACTGGGTCTGGACCAGTTCAGGAGTTGTCAGACTTGCTTGGTAAGTCGAATGTGGAATCAGGCACCAGGCATGCGCGGTAGAACCATAAGAAACTAAGTGACATTTTAAGGTTATTTTGTCAACTGTAATGTACATATGCATAAAAATCTGAGAAAATATAAGCTTTTATTTATTTTGAAAATTAATTCTTTTTAAAATCATTTTAATTTTTAATCAAGCCTGTTTTTTTTAATTTATAGTTTAACATTATTAAGTAAATTAGGAAACTAAAATCTGTATTTTTTAGCCAGGAGCAGTGGCACACTCTTATAATCCCAGCAACTTGCAAGGCTGAGGTGGGACGATTGCTTGAGCCCAAAAGTTTGAGATCAGCCTGGGCAACACAGTGAGACTCTGCCTCAAAAAAAAAAAATTTTTCACTTAAGAACATTTTCTTAAAATCTGTATTTTTGTTGTTGTTGTTTAATGCTTACTCTTCTTAACAGACAACAAAACAAGTTTCCCTGGATTTTTTTGTCAAGAAAAGCCACAGCTGTTTCAAATCCACTGATAGAAGGAAACCAAATGATGATGGAAATGATTCTAAAGAAATGAAGGCAAAGAAATAAAGTTGATTTTAGTTTTATTGGGAAATATCAGCCAGGAAAGCAAAGCCACCATAAGTGTTATGGCACAAGAGATTTATTGGATCTTAACAATTTGGGAGGAACAGGGGAAATGGGGGTTTAAACGGTGCAGCTGGTAGAGCAGAGAAAAAGTGACCTGCAGTCTTCCTGCACACGGATGTAAGCAGACAGGTCTGGGAGGTCTGAGAAACTAAGACTGTCCTGTGGCTGAAATGGGGTCAGGAAGGGGGAGCTCACGGCGCCGTCTAGGGGAAGGTGCAACCTTTGCGTAGCCAGCATTTCTGAGTCTGAGGGTGGGCCTGGCCGGCTACTGGTGGTCAGCAGGGCTGGCTATCAAGGACTAGAAGCAAAACAAAGGAGAGCAAGGACAAGCTGGAACCCACTGGATACATCTCAGTGTGTCCATTATTGCATCTGACTGCAAAGCCCAATACGAATGTCCAGACTTATTTACAATAGGCAAAAAACTGGAAAGAACACAGAGATCCATTAGCAGGTAAGTGGATAAACAACTTACCTGCCAATGAATTGATGTTATAACCATACAATGAAATGCAACTCCGTGATAAAAAAGAATGAATGGCTGCGAGGCTAGGATATAGGAAGGATTATCCACAGGGATATTGACATGCCATGAATTAAGATGAATGTCACTAGAGAGAGTGCCAATGAAGCAGGAGCTAAGATTATAAAAAATGAAGGAGAATGAGCTGGAAATCAGTAGAAGATACCAACCACAAGGGGCAGTGGAGTGGTAAAAACTAATGATATTATTTATTTATTGTTTTTTTTTTCCTTCACCAGCAGTAGGATCAAGGAAAAACTAATGATATTAAAGCTGTGGGTTTCTAGGGAAGCGGGAGACAGAGTGGCAGTGGGGTGCAAAGAGGACGACACTTAAACACACGTGCAAGCTCAGAGGTAGAAGAGGCTGGGAGAAACAAAGCAGCCAACCCTGCCACGGCTGCAGGGCAGAGTCCTCAGGGAGGAGTCCGATTTCCATCAGGTGAAGAAGAGGAAGGAAAACTTCAGAGAAGAGGTTAGGCATAATTTCAATGATCATGTGATCAATGATCATTTTATTTCTGGAACTTCTATTTGGTTATTTATCAAACAAGTTTGCTTTTTTTTAAATTTTCTGTTCCTTTCAATTTTTACTTTCATTTTTTTATTTCTTTAATCTTTTTATGCGTAGCTTATGTTTCATAGCTAATAATTTCAACAGCTTAAGTCCTTGGGAATCTAATTTTTTCTTAGACTTTTTTCTGACTTTCACTCATAACGAGTCCTATTCCTATGCCTGCTAATGTTTCACTGTGGGCCTCTACTTGATTGTGTAACAGAGAGGATGGGCTGAAAAAAAGAGAGAAAAAAAAATGTGTATTCTGTTTCTCACTAAAACCGGCTTCCCTGCCTGAGGCCAGCAGCTGGGCGGGCTAGGAAAGTGTTTCCTTTGTTCTTTGCACTGCAAGAGATAGAGGACCAGGAGGCAGTCCTGGTGGGAGATCCTGGGCAGCTGGCCCCACTCCAGACTGGTGTGGGGTCCCAACAGATTCTGGAGATAAAAGGATCAGAATCATCAACAGTAGTTGACAACACCACCCTGAACCTGAGAACCCTCCCCCTTTTAAAGCTCTGTAGTTTTGCTTATGGGGGAGGAAAAATTGGATTTGGGGACGATAGTCTGCCTTTTTCCTCCCTTTGCCAGCAAAGAAATAAATCTCTTTCCTTCTTGTCAACTACTTGTCCTTGTTCTTCTGATTCAGCCTCGTGGACAAGTGCTGAGCTTTCAGGAACAAAACACTTCATTTTCAGAAACCCTAAGTGGCCTGAGTTCAGGACGCTTCCCTCTACAGTGGCTTTGCCACTGTCTCGGCCACATGCCAGGAAGTATTTGCAAACTCTGACCATTTATTAATAGTATAAATGCTGAGTTTGGGGTTTTTCCTCACCATGCTGGTAATACAAATTTACATACCAGAGCCATGGGTTGGAATGTTGTCAATTTTCATGTGAAATCATTATTTTTATTTTTTTCTACCCAGGAAGAGTAGTAGGAAGAAATTGTTTTCCTCATAGCCTCAATTGCCAGCAGCAAACATATTAGTACACATTTTCACTGAATTGCAGCCTTTGAGGGTTACACCTAGGGCTTTATTCTCGGAGTGTCTAGGAGAGAGAGAGAGAATTGAGACAGGAAAGTTAGCCATCAGAAAAAAAAAGAGTAAAAATATATAATAAAGGAAATTTTATCATGATAAATTACTTGGCTCAGCAAGTAGCATATAAGTATTACAATCACATTATAATTAAGTATGTAATTGGGTATACAAATTGGGTAATTATGAAATAAATGCCGAATATTCATTAAAAATTGTGACAGAACCTTATTGGGAGAGGAAATGAGAGCATGGAGAGAGAAAAGATATTGGAGCCGGGTGCAGTGGCTCCCATCTGCAGTCCCAGCTACTTGGGAGGCTGAGGCAGAGGACCATTTGATCCCAGGAGTTCCAGTCCAGGCTGGGCAACATAGCAAGACCCCATCTCTAAAAAATTTCAATATTATGTGTGCATGTGTGTGTGCATATAGATGCATAAATGTGTATCTGATTACGGGTACGTGGAAAAAATTATGGAAGACTATTTACCAGATTGTTAATATGGGCTACCAGCATAGGTGGAAGGGCTTGGGGTGGGGATGGGAAGTTCGAAATACTGTGAATAAAAAGGGTAAGAGAGAACGAGAAAGGTGAGCAGAAAGAAAGGGGAAAAGAAAAACACTAAAAAAGGGTCCATTGTTTTCAGCCTGGCTCACTCAAAGTCACTCTCTGAAACCTGTAATTTAAAAAGCTTATGCCCAAACATGGACCTGTAAGAAGACACCATCATTTAGCCAAGTGTGTCATTGTGATTGACAGACATGACAGCAACCACTGAACCAAACTATTGCTTAAATTATCCAGATGGTCTAGAATGGGCTCTTTCCCATTCTGGAAAGCAATTTGGCAAAAGATACAAAACTTTCAAATCTAGTGATCCAAAAATTTACACTTCTAGAAACCTACCCTAGGGAAAAATTGGAGATTTGGGCGCAATTTTTGGTTTAAAGATAATATTTTAGTATTAATTACAATAGCAAAAAATAAGGGGAAAAACAGTCTAAATGTTTAGCAAAAAATTAATTTTATAGATCCATAGAACACCAAGCAACCACTAAAAATTATATGTTTAAAGATTTTTAACAGCATAAGAAACTGCCCATGATATAATGTTGAATGAGTGATAAAACAAGACAGAAAATATGTATTGCATGTTAGACACAACACATAAACACAATTAGAAGACCTTAAGGGGCCGAGCGTGGTGGCTTACTCCTGTAATCCTAGCACTTGGGGAGGCCTAGGCAAGAGGATCACTTGAGGCCAAGAGGTCGAGACCAGCCTGAGCAAGAGCGAGACCCCTCCAAGAAAAAATAGAAAGAAAAGAAAAATTAGCCAGGTGTGGTGGTACATGTCTGTAGTCCCAGCTACTTGGGAGGCTGGGGCAGGAGGATGGCTTGAGCCCAGAAGTTTGAGGTTACAGTGAGCTATGATGATGCTACTGCACTCTTGCCTGGGGCAACAGGGTGAGATCCTGTCTCAAAAAAAAAAAAAAAAAAAGAAGAAGATCTTAAGGAAATTCACCAAAATGTTAATGGAGATTAGTTCTAGGAAACAAATTAAAAGTGATTACCATTTTCTTCATTTATTTGTGCTTTTTTCAAATTTTCTAGAATGCGAATATGTTTGGGACGGAACGTTCTTCTTTTGCTCACCTGATGTGAACTCAATCTGGTGGACCGATCTGTCAATCCAGTGACCCATGGACTATAAACTGTATAAGGGCAGGCGTCTGCCAAACATTGCATCCCCACTGCTAAGCACATGGTAGTGGGTGGGTGGGTGGAGGGGTGGATGGTTGGAAGGATGGATGGGTAGATTTGGTTGTTCTGGTGGTCTGAGGAGGGGTTTCTCGCCATCATCAATCCCCCATTCTTTTCTCTTGAAGCTTTGTGGCACAGTGGGAGCTTCTCACAGATTGGAGGACCACTCTGTTGATTAAAGTTTAGGTACCACTTTCACCTCCTTCTATATATATGCATATATATGTCAAGGTATAAATTAAGGGGAGGATGGTATTTGGAAGAAAGAGCCAGAAATAACCGTAAATCCCCCGTGCGTTTGTTAATACAGCATATGGAATAATTGTAGGTGTGCATGTGAATACCTGGGATTGGTCCTCAGATTCGCTGCCAGGTCTCATCCATATCCTTTGATGAGTCATGTTCTGGCACCTTCAGCCTTCTGTGTCCATCAGGAAAGACAGAGCCACTATCACACCAGGAAGAGCTGGGCAAGACAAGGCATTTGGGGCATTTAGTACATTGAACACTGCTGCCGCATCATTTGAGACTTCAGAGTAAAAATTCTGTGAAATGACTGTTTTGCTCAAGATTCACATCTCTACTATTTGAGCATCTACTGATATATTAGGCACTTTAAGTATGTCATTACATTTAATCCTGACAATACTATTGTCAACATTTTATTTATGAAGCACCCGAGAGAATGTGATTTGCTGAAGGGCACACAGCGAATAAATGTCAGAGACAGGACTCGAAGCTGGATCTGCCCACCTGGGGCTCAGCCCAGCAGGCCTAGTGCATCCTCACTCCTTCCCTCTCCAACGGTGCTAACTCAAGTCCTTTCTTTGCCACTTTGACACATTCATTTGCAGTCAATTAAACCAGTGTTTAAATAGACTTTGTTAATGAGTGTTAATACTTCTGTTCTGGAACTACCTTTCACTCCAGGGTGCCCAGGAACTTTTCAAAGTTACAACTGAGCAGGAACAAATTATGCTTTCCCTAACAAATTTCTCACCTAATCACAAAATGATTGTGGGTGTTGTGAGTGTGTGTTGGTGTTTCCATCCTGGCCGTGAGCACCAGTGCAGGAAAACATCAAAGTTCTGTGGGTGACAAAGAATCACCTCTGATCTTCACTTCAAAGACAACCAAAAAAAAAAAAAGAAAGAAAGAAAGAAAGAAAAGAAAAGAAAAAACTTCCCAGCAACACATTTGAGATTAATGTCAATCAAGCTTTTTCCTCAGCTTGTCTATACAAGTATGTGCTTTATAATGATGGAAGCTTGTTAGGAAACTATAAACCTCCTCCAAAATGGCAGTAAAAATACCTACAGCACACACACACATAATTTTGTCCTGATGTGATATAAGAGAATTTTGGTAAATGGACCTTTTTTCTCCTCATTCAACCCTGATTCCCTAAGACTAATTTTAAAAGGGTTCCA
>CM052449.1:4031540-4071656 GCA_028533085.1 Varecia variegata | reverse complement strand
CAAAGCAGCACAGTAACACCAGTCATGATGAGTTTTGTTGCTTCTTAGTATCAGAGGGGTCATTTGTTCACAGAAAAGATAATTTGCTATTTTTAGTTTTTAGATTTGTAATAAATGCTTACGTTTTTCCTCTTTAGCACTTAACACCCTAAGACATATTTTATATTTCATCTTGATTTTTTGTTCTCCACTAATAATGTCAGTCTAAGGAAGGCCTTTGTTTCGTCCATTTAAGGCTTAGAAGGTTGCGTGGCATATAGCAGGCACTTAATGAACCAATGCTGAATACTTAAGTGAATAAAAAGGTGGCAAAGGACCCCTAGCTCAGGATTCTAGGAGGATGTGCGACTGAAAGCCGTGGCCTAGGTGCTGGGGGGAGAAGAGGGTAACCGCGAAGGCCTCCCCAGGACAGGACCCGAGGGAGGCATGTCGGCCTGGAAGAACCAGATCCGTGAGGTCCACGGCCTGGCGGGGCAGAAGAGTCCGCCTCTCCGCCCAGGCTCCCTGAGTTTCCCAGACAGAAACTCCTCGCAGGGTCGGCTCGTCCTCCAGCCACAGCCAGAGCCAAGGGATCCGCGCAGGCCGAAGACTTCCGGCAACCCATGGCCGGTCCCGTCTCGCCCCTGACCCGAGGTTTTCCGGGGATTGGCTGTCCTCCTCCCTGCCCCGCCCCCGCCCAGAGTATTCGCGGTGATTGGCTGTCTTCCCGGGGTCCTCCTCCTCCCCGCTCCGCCCCCATCCAGAGTCTTCGCGGTGATTGGCTGTCCTCCCGGGGCCCTCCTCCTCCCCGCTCCGCCCCCATCCAGAGTCTTCGCGGTGATTGGCTGACGCGCCCCGGAAGCCCCCTCCAGTGCCACCATCCTGGTGGCCGCGCCGCGTTCTGGTTGCTGTCCTCTTTGTCTCGCGTGGTTGAGTGGTGAGTGTATCTCTGGCCTTTGGCCTCGGGAGAAAAGGGCTCCCTGGTAGTCTGCGGGCCCCGCGTCTCCTAGCGCTTTTCCCGTCCGGAGCCCCGCTGCTCCCGGAGGCCGGAACGAATTGGTGGAGCCCCCCTAGGTGGCCCGGGGGGCGGGCGGCAGTGCCATTCCTGGGGCGCGCCTAGCATCCCGCAGGTTCCCTGGGGCGCATCCGCCGCCACTTTGTAGCGGGTTTCGGGCCGGATCCCGCCTGCTATCCTCAATCCTCAGGGCAAGTGAAACATAAACATGTAAACATAAAATGAACTCTAGGAAAAATCTGGCAGTACCTTTTTTTGACAATTCCACCAGGTATTTTGCAACCTGTTTTGCTCTTATAGCCTAACAGAGGCACATGGGAAATGGAGATTTGCAGATGACAACGTAACTAATGACAAAGGTCACAATGGACCCTGGACTCCGACCTGGTGGGTCACAGGTTCCAATCTGATTTTGAACCCTGATCTCTTTAATTTATGTGGCAATAGGTATACAAAAGGTTCCCACCTAAATGGTCAGGGTAATGTGTATGTACTTGGATATCCATCACCTCCCCTCACCACATATCCCACCTTCAACACTAGCCAAATTACAAACCTGGCATCCTTCATACATAAAGTAACACTGCATAGATGCACCCAACGAGACATCATGGACAATCCACCGATGTATCGCAACACCGAGGTCAATTCGACAATAAGGATCCGTTTTCCAAGTTTGGGAACTTATGATCTATTAAAAGTAAGTCTAAGCATTTCCAGAGTAATGGAACAAGGGTTCAGTGCCACTCTGCAGACCTTGGAAACATGCCAATCAAAAGTTAGCAGTTTAGCCTCTGTACCCTAAAATCATCATGTCCTGTATATATTGACCACCCGACAAGGAAGGGCTTATACTATTGTTGGCAAATAATGCTGCTTCTACGTATATAAGATGGGCAAAATAATGTACAGCATATAAAAAAACAGCTCATTCCACATCAAATAAATGAGGCATAATTGTTTAATTGACCTATTTCCAGGAGTGGGAGACTGGTTCAACAGGACATGGGGCTATGAGTTCATATTTGTTCTTTTCTGCTTATTCACCCTTGTTCTAAGCTGTGTTCTTGCCTTTCACAGATCTCTTAATTCCCAACTGCTAATTCGAGTCTTCTTTCCCCAGCATTCAACACATCTTGTCAATGAAACTTCATTAAGTTTCTGATGGGGCAATGAAGGGAATAACAACCCATCAGAATGGCACAAAGACTACTTCAATCTGAGAACATCTGAATAAACAGCAGCTGCAGAAAAAAAGCCTTAGCTAAACTTCCTTTTGATGAGTAAAGCAGGCCTTTCTGAGAAGTCAGCTGCCATAAACCTCTTTCTGAGGGAGCCTCTTGTAACGGAGGAGACTAATTTAGTACTGGGAACTCCAAAGGTATTGAATTGCATAAATAAGCCATATCGGAACCTTTCATACTTTTTCTGAAGCCTTAAAACACACAGACACACCCCCATTAAGCTGATAATATACCTGTTCAGAGAGCTACTCTTTATATAATGCTTTTGTGTGCATATGTAATAAACTTTTTTTTCCTATTAATTTGTCTGTTAATTAATTTGCAGGCCCCCGAACACTGGAACCTAAGTTGGTAGAGGAAAAGTTTTCCTCCAAACAACACTTCTAGCCTTTTCTGGATAGACCAAAGAGTGTGTTCAAATAGGTAAGGGAATTTGGAAACCTTGTTTTGTTTGAAGGTGGAAGAACCCAATGTATGCATATACACAAGACTGTCTCCTCCTAAATTTGTCTCAAAAAGTAAACTTTGGGTAGTCATCCTGTGTGTTTAAGAACTGACTAAAAATTTTTTATTTCCTTTAGGGAGAAAGCCACAAACCACGTAAGCTAGGATGATCTGTGCTTTCCTGACTTCTTGTGGGCATTTTTATCTATGGTCTAATGGGGTGTTAGTCTGGTGTGAGTTTTAGCCATCTTACCACATGGATGGCAGATGGAAGTAGGCCGGTAGGGACAGTGTAGAGGTAGCATTTATTGTACTGAACACTGCTCAGTCCTGTGGTGAGTTCCTTATATGCATCTTTCTGGCTAACCCTCACACACAGGGTTCTTCACATTTTACAGATGAATAAACTCAAAGGGTAGATAACTTCGTAAAGACTACACCATTTCTGCAAAAGAGCAAGATGCAGAAGAGAGTAGTATGTTACCTTTCATAAAACAAGGGTAAATAAAATATGTGTACATATATGTATTTACAAAGGAAATAGGAAGCTAATGAAAATGATTACATGTAAGGGGGATTGGCAAGGAGATGCCCACCTCCTTTTTAAAAGTTGAATATAAACAAACTTCTGAAAATTATTAGCAAATTGATAATGTATTAACTTGAAATAATTATTTCAGATTACATAAAAAATAGTACTCTAGGTATATCCATAGAGATGGGTTTATTGTTCCTTGTAATGTTGATGTTGTGAAAAGAAGATAAGAAACAAAAACTATTCCAGCGGTACAGGGCATAAGAGAAAGTCCCCTTGAGCTGAAGAATATAGAACTTTCTGTCTTTGTTATACAAAGTGCAGTTAAACTCTTGCATTGAAACTAGAGAAGCCATTAAAAGATAATGTAACTTTCAGTATTGAGTATTTCTGGCACTTACTTAGTCCTTATTTCACAAGGTCAGGTACTAAAAAAGTTAAGAGAAAACGTGGAAGGAAGATGCAGTCATTGGACTGCTAGAAAATGTCTTATTGGGAGGATAAAGTCTCATTTATCAAATAGCATAAGTGATTTTGAGGTGTGGTAAGCTGTACAATATTGGGTTAAAAGATATGGAGTTTTACTGCTTCCCTATGTAAAGTTTGTAGGGCATGAAAAGTTATAGAAAATGGTTTCAAAGTAACTAATGATGGACATGAAAGAATTTTTGATATTTGAAACTCAAATTACTTTATAGGGGAAAAAAACACTCATTCTGCAATGATGGAACACAAGATACGTTAGTTGTTAAAATGTTGGTAAAATGTTTATCGTTAGCCAGCTCAAAGCCTCACCAGCAATCAGTACTACTGCAAAAAAATTTCAGAGATAACAATTGCATTATTACCTTGCAACATTATTGTAGCATGTGACCTGCTTTCAAAATCTAGAGGTCTGCAAAATCAAAGGTGAAGGAAATGTCCATTCAACATAAAAAATATATGGTATATAGTAATTACAACTATGGGGGAAGGTGTTTAATAAAAATAATTCTTTCAAGAAAATGTGGATTTTTTTTTTCTGTTTTCCAAACTGAATACCTTAGGACATAATAGTTAATTTTTGAGGCAGATCTTTGGGGTGACATAATAATTTTGTGCCTGGATTGTGATGGTTACATGAATCTACACATGGCAAAATGACAGAACTATGGAACATTAGCACACACAGCTTGATACCAATTTTCTGGTTTTACTATTGTAATATAGTGACTTTCACTGGGGGAATCTGGGTGAGGGACACATGGAATTTCTCTATACTATTATATTTTTGTAACTTTCCATGAATATATAATTCAGATTAAAATTTTTTTAAATGTATAGTATTTTAAAGCCTCAAATTAAACTTACACACACATATATATAGCATATATGTGTTAAAACCTAGTTATCTTTTTAAATTTTTTTCTCTGTATTGTGATCATATTAAACTATCCTTCAGAAAGAGTAAAGCAATTGGGCCATGTCTAATAGGATATTTAAAACTTCATTCTCTTTGGCTGAGTAATTTCACTGGGAGTATATCTTCAGGAAATACTCTATCTACCCTTTCATACCTTCTGTCTTCCTGATAATTTCTGCAAGGATGTTCAAAGAATCTTAGCTTATAATTTTAAAAATTCAGTATAGTTAACACTTCTCTCTCTTACCTTTTTTCCCCCCGCCACTCTACTCAACCTGGCAAAGTGCCAACTGTGGTTGACTCCGCCAACCATCAGCCTACTCCTGGCCTGCACCTGCACCTGATCATTGCTGGAATTCAACACCTAAATGTGCTGCCAGATCTCCCATTTAAGTACACAATCACAAATCCAAAATCAGGACTTCGCATCGCCTCACAATTCTAGTTTCTGCTCTCCAAAATGACTATGTCATAGCTTTCCTTTTCCTTTTTCCTTAGACTAGTCATATACTGCCCCCTTCCATGTTGTCATCTGATGACCTAGCCTCCATATTTCATTGAGAAATAGAGATAATCAGGCAGTCTGTCCTCTTTCCACCAGCCTACTCCCATCAGCACTCAAGATGACATGCAGCTATAAAATGAAGCTATTGGTTTCTAGATGCCTTCTAGAGCACGATTATCAAATGGAACTTTCTGTGAGGATATAAATGTTCTGTATCGGTGCTGTCCAATACAGTAGCCTATAGCCACAGGGCTATTTAATTTAATTTAACTAAAATCCAGTTCACTGATACACTATTAAGACTTATTATAAAGCTATCATAATGAAGGAAGTGTGGTATTGGTGTGCAGATAGACAAAGCAACTGATAGAACAAGATGGAGTCAGGAGATAGGTCCACACATAAATGGTCACTTGATTTATGACAACTATACTCAAAATATGGATGAACCTGTGAACACAATAGTGAGTTAAAGAAACGAGGCACAAAAGAGTATATGCTGAAAAGGTTCCACTTATATAATGTTACAAACACAAGGATATACTCTATGCTCAGAATAGGGGTTACCCTTGGATGGAAGGGAGTGGTTAGTGACAGGAAGGAAACATGTCTAGAGTGCGGGTTATGTTCTGTTTCTTGAGCTGGTTGCATGTGTGTGATTAGTTTGTGAAATTTCAGCAGATTGTGCATTCATGATTTGTGTACTTACCTGTAAACATGTTACAGTTCAATAGAAAGCATTCTCTGTCACAACCTATAAGCAACAAGGGGCCACACAGAAGGACGTGACATTTGAGAGACTCGTTATGGATTTGAGAAACTCGATAAGGATTTGAGAGACATGATCAGCTTTGCATTAGGAAGATTAATCCTTGACTTTGCAGAGGATAGCCAGGAGAGGAGTTAGGAGCTGTGTGTAGAAGTAATCCAGGCAAGTAATTATGAAGGCCTGAATTAAAGTACGGGCAATAGCAATGAGAAGGGCAGAGTACAGTTGGTATCTAGAAAGCAAACGGGACGGGACATAGGCAGATCAGTAAGTGCTGTATCCCTTTCCTGCCTTGAAAAGTGGGGATGATAACTGTGCTTACTTCACTGAGGTTACTTTGATGATTTAATGAGTTAAGACGCAGGGAGGGGAGTTTAATGATTGTTCAAAAGAAAAGGTCATTGTATACTATACAGGGCTGGATATAGTGTTGAGATTAGAAAGCTCTAAGGGAAATATCTTGATGGGCAAGGCCCATGCGAGCCTGCCTTCTCCCAGCCTTGGACTGGGTCAGGGTGGGACACAAGGTAGGAACGCGACAGGACATGTCAGAGCCCGGGCGTGAAATGGGTCTAAGGTACCAAAGGTGAAAGGCCAGGACTCCACTCAGGCAGTTCCAACGCAAGGCCCCAAAGGTCAGTGTCGCCGTTTCCTCCTCACCCTCTGGGCTGAGAAGGGACCCCACTCACGGGGGCGGGGACTCAGGCTGAGGGGTGGGGTTTGGGCCGGAAAGGGGGCCAATGGAACGCGAGATTCCCCGTGCTTAACCAATTGTATGCGCCCAAGACCGCCCCCATCCAGTGATTGGCAGACGCTTCTTCCGTGTTCTCGCGGCCTGCGGGGGCGTGGCAGCACTCTCGCGAGGGTGCAGGTGTTGGTCCTGGCCTCGGTCGCGGGGACCTGTTCCCTCTCGCTTGCCTCGGACTCTCGGAGTCCTTCGCCGGCTCCGGGCCTCGAGCCGAGGGGCGTCCAGGGGAGGTGGGCGCGGACAGGAAGTCTGAGGACCCGCGGAGCGGAGGCGGAGGTGAGGCGCGGCCCGGGCGTTAAGTTAGTTCTCCCAGTGGCTGGAGCTCAGGCTTTACCTGGCGTCCACCTGCCTTGTGCACCTGCCTTCTCCTCCGCAGAGGCCAGAAGGAACCCGTGGTAGTAAAGCGCGTCCTGATTAGGCCCTGCTGAGTACTAACGCTCACCCCCTCAGTGTTGAAGCGTTTGCAATCTTGAAGGGGACGGTTGCATTAAAATAGTGGGTGAGCTTGTGGTCCCATCCTTAACACACTTTTTAGGGGGCGCAGTACAGTGGGTTACCGTGCTTATGGGGATTAACCGCCTTAAATGGCGAGTTCCTGTTGTTCCCAGCCAGTTTCTAGCTCGTGATTTTTCTGCTAACTTAAAGACAGTTCAAGTGGGATAAGGTCACGTTTACATTTTGAAGTGCCTTTGTAATGCAAACACTTAAAGCAGCCCTTTCAACCTCCCAAAAAGGTAAGGTAGATTCCTCCAGTAAGGGAACATGTCAAAATGTATTGAATTCTTGCATTTGGCAAACTACACAAAATTATCTTAAAGTACCTTAATACCACAAGTCTTGAGCCTGGGTCTATGCCTTCACTGAAAGAAAAGCACTGGAAAAAAAAAAGAAAAAGAAAGGAAAACTTGTGCAATTGGGAAGAGAATACTTAACACTGTAACACCTGAATCTTCATGTACAATTGTGACTATTCATAAAAAAAAAAACAAAAAACAAATAGTAACAAGTGTTTGTGAGGATATGGGGAAATTGGAACCCTTGTGCGTTTCTGGTGGAATGTAAAATGGTGTAGCCACTCTGGAAAACAGTATAGTGGTTCCTCAAAAAATTAAAAATAGGATGACCAGATTCAGCAATTTCCCTTCTCAGTATATATCCAAAAGAATTGAAAGCAAGGACTCAAAGAGCTGCTTGTATACCAATGTTCTCAGTAACAATATTCACAGTAGCCAAAAAGAGGAAATGACCCAAATGTCCATCAAGAGATGGTTGGATAAACAAAATGTGGTATATACATACAATGGAATATTATTCAGCCTCAAAAAGGAATGAAATTCTGATATCTGCTGCAACATGGGTGAACCTTGAAAACATTATGCTGAGTGAAATAAGCCAGATACAAGGATAAACACTGTATGATTCCACTTATATGAGGTACTTAGTAGTCAAATGCACAGAGACAGAAAGCAGAATAGAGGTTACCATGGGCTAGGAGAGGGGACAATGGGGAGTTACTGTTTAATGGGTATAGAATTTTGGGGGAATGATGGAAAAGTTCTGGAAATGGACAGTGATGGTTACACAACATTGTGAATGTACTTAATGCCACTAAACTGTACACTTAAAATGATTAAAAAATAAATTTTATGTTACCTATATTTCACCAGAATAAAAACACTTAATAGATAAAATCTAAAGTCATATCCAAGTATTGAAAAAACTTGCTTTAATTTTAATTCCAGCATCTGCATTGTACAATCACAATTTGTGAAAACCTTTTCAAACTTTGATGAGAAATAAATGAAATATGTGTTCAGAGCTTACAAGGTGGTATTTTTCTATGTGTATGCGTTTGTTTTAAGCTGATTACACTAGGTAGTATCTGCAGGATGAGTTTGGGCACAATACTTATGTATTCCTAGGAACCCAACCACACATATTGTATCAGACAGGCTGGAGACAACAGCATCCATTCTCTTGTTATGTATTTGGACATAGACTATTTTGGTATCTTGCATTTGAGTCTCCCTATCAATCAACATCAACAGAAAAACCATAATTCCAAACTAGCTCATTCTAAATATACAGCCAAGACAAGTGGCAATTTACATGTTATTAGGATGCATTTTTTTTTAAATCTTAGGTTCTTTTTAGGGGATAGTGCTGCTTGCATATAATTAAAGTATTTCCAGTATCATTTTCTTATTCATTTGACAAGTGAGAAAATGCTGATTTATTTTCTACCCTTTTGTAGGTGGGAAAATACAAGGCATTCAAGCTGAGATGGTATGGTGCTGAAACTTTCCTCAAAAGTTCTTCTCCAAAGATCATTCGTATTCTTCTGTAGAAATTTTTACTAATTTTTCATTGTGTGGATTGTGAAATTAGATGAGTCACTATTGCTGGAATAGAGTATAACATATTTCATCTGATCACAACAGTGCTTTCAAGGTTGCCGGCTAGCTTTGTTCGTAGAGGTAAATAGAGTTACTCCTTTTTTCCACCGTAAAAGTGAGTGATCGTTATTTAAAGCAAAGAATTCATATTAAATATTGTGTAAAGTTAGATAAATCTGCAAGTGAGACACTTGAAATGTTAAAAGTAGTTTCTGATGATGAAGTAATGTCAAGAGCAAGAGATGTTGACAGGCAGAAAAGGTTTGAAGGTCAGGATGCTCTCCATCAGGATGATGTCCGTTGTAATGCATAAAGTGGTCCTCCAGTTACCCACAGAACCCATGAAAACATTGAGAGGGCCAGAAATTTGCTTTGCTCAAACAGCCAATTGTCTATGAGAAAAATGGCAGAACAGTTAAATTTGGACTAAGAAGCAGACTCATTCTGAAAGAAACCTTGCACATGAGGAAAGTTGCTGGGAAGATTATATCTCGTGCTATTGTGGTTGACAATCCTTCAGAGGCCAAACCAAAATAGAGCTACACAGGAACCTGCAACTTGGTTGTTTATTCAGGGCACAATTCTGTTTTGTTTCATGGGTCTTGGAGAAATTTCAGGCCGTAACAAGCTGAGTGTCTTTAAACATTTTTCAATGGCTTTGTGGGGACATGATTTAAGCAGCATGAAACCTGTAGAGCTGGGTGTGACCAAGCGGAGGGCGTGGAGCTAGAAGGTTATTAGGAGCAAAAGGTTATCTCAGAGTGAAGAACAAAATGTGGGAGCATTTCTACCTTATTGCTTTGGAGTGAGCTCATTTGAATAGTCAGGTTACCTGCAGGCTGGGTAATTAAATCTTCAACAGGGAGCTAGAGATTGTTATTTTGTATGGAGACACTCAAAAGGAATAAGATTGGCCATGTTTAGGCAGAAATATTTAGACTCATAATAATGAAACTTCTCTTGGGAGTGGGAGCTAGAGCTCAGATGTTGGAAACAAGTATTCAGTTCTGTCAGTAAGAAATAGAAGAGGCAATGAGGAATGGTGGGCAGTTTAAGTAAAAATACACTGTTCCCTTTCATGCCTCCCACCCTGCAAAAAATCAGGACCTGATTTTGGGCAGAATCTCACTTTATATCCTTTATATAATCTAAATTTCAATTTGAAATGGATTTTTATATAGATTCTGTTCAGGTCTGGGGTTTGGTATGAAGGGTAGATAAATGGGTTCAGTTTGATCTGACTTCCTTCGCCATGAGAATGAGATTCTATAGTTTCAAAAGTTTTAAAAGGCACTACTGCGATTAACACATAAGCAACATATACAATCTTTTCATCAACAGGGGATTGAGTTTTTGGTTTTGCTTTTTTTTTTATTTGAGACTCCATTGCCCCAGGTAGAGTGCAGTGATGTCATCATAGCTCACTGCAGCCTCAAACTCCTGGGCTCAAGCAATCCTCCTGCCTCCCTCCTGAGTAGCTGGGACTAAAGGCACTGGCCAACACCACCCCGGCTATTTTTTTCTATCTTTGGTAGAGACAGGCAGGTCTCACTCTTGCTCAGGCTGGTCTTGAACTCCTGAGCTCAAGTGATCCTCCTGCCTCGCCCTCCCAGAGTGCTAGGATTACAGGCGTGAGCACCGCGCCTGGCCAGGGATTGAGTTTTGATCTTTTCATTTTCCATGTGTTACTGAATATGGCTAGTTATATCCTAGGCTTCAGCTTTAATATCATTTACTAAAGGGAAGGCATTACTTGAATATTCATCATGGTCTAGTCAATTGGTGGTTTTGCTTAAACACTTTAATAAAAAAGCATTAGTAATTCATGTCAGTGTCTGTAGATAAGGTATTTTCATACAGAATAGGTGAAAATGGTTTCACATAAAAGAAATTTTGATAAACCTAGAAAATAATGCAAAGAAAAGGACTTCAGATATTTTTGTCCATTAACATGTTTAAGGAGCTAGTTGAACCATGTGCTGTTCCTTCCCATAAGAATAAATTTTGAGCTCAAGAAGTATGAAGTCATTCAGAAACTTAGGTTCTTTGTCCCAATTTCCTTTCCAGTCTCTAGTATGATACTTCCCGTGGTCTCCCATTGTTAGTAGTAGTATTGCAACCTAGATACACCAGAATTACAATGTAAAGGACTTTAGTCCGAGCCCTGTGGCAGTTGACCCTGAAACTAGTTTTATTAGTTATACTATTTCTAAAACCTCCCAGGGATCCAAGTTTACATTTCTTAGAACATGAGCCAAAACTAACAGGTTGTTTGTGAAAAAATTTTAAGTCTCTATTACTCCTGGGACACGGCAAACAGGGCAAAGTTTATAATAATTAGAATGTTTTTTTCTATTGTCTTAATTTGTTTTGGTTTTTGAATTTTTTTAACTTGCTGTTTTGACATGCCAATAAATCATGAACTGATCCTTTAGTTTTTATAATGGTTTATTAGGAGGCATTTGCTAATCCTGCCGATTTTTGCCACATGCTCATGTCTGTCATGACTAAAGTCTAAATAAATTTTAAATCCATTGCCATATCTATGAAATTTTAAAAACTAATAGTTAGGATCTACTCCCACCCACCCACGAGGCACTAATAAACGGTGGAGGCAGGCTGAGGGGGTGAGGTTCTAGCCCCAGCTATATTTGTGATCTTGAGCTTTAGTACCTGTATTAGGAGTGGCTTAAAATAACAGAAATTTATTCTCTCGATTCTCAAATCCAGAAGTCAGAAATTGGTTTCAGTGGGCCAGATCAAATGCATCCTCCCTTTGGAGGCTCTAGCATCTTCCAGCTCCTGGTGGCTGCCTCACTCCAGTCTTCAAGGCCAGCATCTTCAAATCTGCTTGTCTTCACAAAGCCACCTCCTGTGTGTGGAATGTCCCTCTCCGCCTCCCTCTCCCTCCGTGTGATCACATTTAGGGTCTACCAGGATTAGCCAAGATAATCCCCCATCCGAAGACCCTTAATCTAATCACATCTGCAAATAAGATTAGCATTTACAGGTTTCAGAGATTAGGACTTGGTATCTTTAGGTCCTAGTCTGGCAGGTTTTCTCTTCTGAAAAACAAGGCGGTTGCATCATGTAATCTCTATGAAGTACTGCCAATAAAACTGCAGCAATGGAAATGGTTCATTTGTGCCGCCCCAGCCACACGTGGCTACTGAGCAATTGACCTGTGGCAGATGCAGGGCCTCAGGCCAAATGACTCAAGGGGCATTAGGACTCTGGAGTAGAACATGGAGCAGTTGTGAATCCAGTGCTTATTCTGGAAGACCATTTGCTAGCCTTCAGTCAGACTTTAACACTTGCAGATTTTACATCTTTCATCATGACTATACTTGGAAAACATTGCCATTTCCTGGGCCCACGTTCTCTGGACCACTGTTGGTGAATTATCTTATGCACCCCTCGTTCTGCCACAACTTGCTATAGCCTGTTAAGACTTTGTGATTGTTTTCTCTCAAATTTCCTTTCCCTTTAGCTACTTACCATTTGAGGAAGCCACTTCCTAGAGGCCTTTTGTTATAACAACATCCCCTTCCTCCCCCACGTTGCTATGCAGCATTTTTCCTCAGGAAGCCTCAGGGTCCTTTACACTGTCAGCCTCTATCAGCGGATCAGTAGGAACCCAAAGAAACCGAGCTCTGGATAGTGGCAATGTTCTCTATATGTGCTGCTTCTAGCCACATGCAGCTATTAAGTACTTGAAATGTGGCCAGTTACATGGTTACAACCAACCATATTCACTGGTTTTTGTACACTTTGTTCACCGATGTGTTCTCAATACCTAGACTAGTACTTGGCCCATAGTTAAGCGCTTTATTATTAAACGAACATTAAAGCTATTCTAGTATTATCTAAATACTAGTATTGTCATTTTGTTCTAATGTTGCAGTGACCATACAGTATTATTAAAATGATTAAGCAGTACTTCCACCCAGTAACATTGGCTTAATACTTACTACTCACCAGGTAGTTGGAGGTGCCACGTACAACTCATTTTAGTCTTAACTGCTATTACGATTACCAGTTCATAGAACCTAACTGAGGCTAAGTAACTGGTCTAAGATGAAACATGGAAGGGTAGGGATTTCAACCAAGGCTCTTAACATTATGCTGCCTCCCCTAAGTAGGGAACTAAGCCACTCATTTGAATGCTATATATAACCCAACTCAATAGAACAATTATTGGTATTAAATTTAATTATAAATAAAGCTGCTACTTGGACTAGTCTTGATGGACTTGAGAACCTATAATATGCCGGGCCCTTGACTAGACACTATGAATATGGTGGGGGTCAAGATGGACTTTAGCTCTGATGGTCCAGGGTCTAAATAACTGAGAAGCAGTTAGGCAAGTACACACGGGACCGTACAGTGTACAGCTGAGTGCTATAAGCCCATTACAGGGCAATAAAGAAATCGAGGGGGAAGAAGGGCTGATGGTGGTTAGAGAAATTTAGGTTGAGAGTGGGAATGTATATGCAGTAGGGAGCATTCTAGTTAAAACATTCAGAGGCCTGGGAGGCCAGAAAGCAAGTTGCCATTTTACCATAGTTTAAAATAACCACCTCATCACCACCCCTGCGTACAGACATGAAATTCTCCTCCCCTTAAGAGCCACTTTGCTTTCTCCAAACCTTTAAACACGTCCACTCTCCCCTCAATTATATACATAGAGCCCCGGCCCCTCCCCCTCAGCCTTTTAAGGTCTATATTGATCGAGTCTCTCCCTGGCCAGCCCTTTCTCAAATTATAAATGGCCACCACTACCTGCATACAAATGCACTTATTTCCTTTTTCTCTCCCCCACCCCAGCATTAATGACCAGCCAACAATATTTGTTGAATACATTGCCCAAGAACTTGTGAGGCTGAACAATGTAGAAAGAAATCAAGTTTAGATGGAAAGGCCAGGACAATTCTATGAATTAAACATTAAGAATGACTTTGAGATAAACATTAAATACCTTTATTAAAAGGTTCTGGAAAATTGAGTTATTTTTAACCGACAGGCTAATAAAAAGATCTCAACTGCTAGACATGCAGATTGGTTGATAGGAATGAACTTGTAGCATGTATGAGCCAATCTTGCTAGACTGTTGTTTCCTCCCATATGAAAACTTTCCCTATGGGCTCTAATACTTTCATATTAAGTCCCTTTTTACCTCATGATACATATACCCAAAATACCTAATACTCTGACAGATGCTTCCTTTTGTGCCAAATTTTGGAAAACTTCTCTAGGTTCAATGCAGTTAAATATCATTAAATAGAGATTATATTCTTAAGAGCTCTATTGTGGTCCTTTCCTCCAACTGGCTGAGTCAGTTTAAATATTTTACTGTTACATCAGGACACCAAATCTCAAGAGTGACTTTCCAGAAGTCACACTGCCAAAAAGTTACACACGTGAGGCTCCTTGTTCAGTACTTATGCACGATAGAACTTGAGTTACTACCTAACACATTTCTTCATCTGTAAAATAGGAGAATAGAATCTACCAAAGTTGTGAGAATTAAATGAAAAGATTAACATGAAGCATCTTCTACACTGCCCTGTCACCACCAGCATTGTCCTACTGCTGTAACTCCTGTGGCAGTGCATGGACACATGGTTGATACAAGTTAATAATAATATTTGACCTTATTAGAGGCACTTTCCTATTGTAACTGTAGAGTGATAGTTGGTATACAAGGTCTGTTCGCAAAGTATGCAGCCATGTAATATAAAAAATAGAGACATTTATTGAAGATACAAGAAACACTGTACATAGGACAATGACGCCTCAGTCCCTTTCAAAGTAGGCACCTTGGGACCTCACACAGTTCACATTCAACATTCTCAGGTGTTCTGCTTGTGGCAGGCCTTTCAGAAAGTGAATCACTTTCAACAGATTCTTGAACATCTTTGAAGTGTTTGTGCCACACTTTTATTTTTGCTGCACTCATTGCATTGTCCCCGAAGGCCTTCTGAATCATCCGAATGGTTTCCGCAGAGGAACGTTCAAGCTTAACGCAGAATTTGATGCAGACTCGTTGCTCTACTGGCTCAGTCATTCTGAATATGGTGGCCCGGTGTCCAGCACCCCACTGACTAGTACAGTTATGGCATCATTGTTCACGCACAGGCATTGCGGTCCACTCTCCTTGGCTGCCAGGTTACATGGATGTGGAACAAGCTGTTCTCATTATGTTAACAGCGGCTGGATATTTCCAGATAGACCTGTAAGTCAATTGAAATACCAGCACCAGAGCATCCCAGCTTCAATGGCTTGTGTCTGTAGTTTTAAATCTATAAAAAGGGAGAAAAGTTTTAAAACGACCTTTTAAACAAAGAAAACTTCAACGTACCACTGGTTCTATGAACTGTATAAAAAAATCACAAAGGTGTTTAAATTGTAATGAAATAGTTTCTAGTTCAGCTGTGACTCCAGACAGGATCCAAAGAGGAGTTTTAAAAATCTCTTCTCTGGGTTTTATGGAGAGTTACTTTACCCTTCTGTGTTAGCCTCTTAAAGCACTGCGTCAACTTTAAAAGGGCACAGGAAAGGGCGATGGGGGATTTTTTTTTTTTTAAACAGGGTTCGCTGCTATTTCTTGCACTGCTCTCTGGTCAATACCTCGTGGATATCAGCAGTGTCTTTAGTAAGTCCGAAAAACCCATCAGAAGCAGCTGTTTTGCTTGGTAAGCCCATATATGGGAATTTCCTTTCTGCTAAGGGAGCGCCGGATTCGGGCCTCTGCACCAAACAGGCGCCTGGGAACACCCGGGCCGCCATTGGCCACGTGCTCCGGGCCTGGGTCGTTTCGTTTTACTCAAGGTCAGGGACATACCTGTGCTTAGTTAGAACTGAGGCCGCTGCACCTCCGCAGACGCTGGAGACAAACTCTCGAGCCGAGGTGGGCCCGAGGGGGGCTCTTGCGGCCGCAGGCGGGGTCCGGCCCGAAACCCGCTACAAAGTGGCGGCGGATCAGTGCTGGGGACGCAAAGCGCAAACTTGTTACCGCGCGGGGCCGGCCACGGGAAACTTGCCGGCGGCCGGGCGCGGCGCCTGTGCCTCGCGCGGCCCCGGGACGGGCACGGCCGCCCGCCCCCCGGGCCGCCGAGGGCTGCTCTACCCCTCCGTTCTGGCCGCCGGGAGCAGCGGAGCTCCCGGCGGGCAAAGCTCGAGGGGACGCGGGGAAAGACCAACCCCTACCCGGGCGCCCTCCCCGCCCGAGGGGAAAGAACAGAGACACACTCACCGCCCAACCGCGCGGGACAAAGAGACCGGCGACCGCAGCGCGCACACCCAGGAGGCGGCGAGGAGAGGGGCTGCCCCAGGGCGGGGCGGGGCGGAGGCTCGCAGGGCCGGCAGCCAATCACCGGGAACTTCCTGGGCGGGGGCGGGGCCGAGGACCGGATGGACAGCCAATCACCAGGAAATCCTTGAGCGGGGGCGGGGCGAGGAGCGCCGCGGGGCGGGCAGCCAATCCCCCGGAAATCTGGGGTCGGGGCGGGACGGCCCCGCCATTGGCTGCTGCTGGTGTCCAGGACTCGCCTGGGTCTGGCTCTCGCCCTGGCCGGGGGACGAGCCAACCCAGCGCTGAGCATCCTTCTAGAAACCGATTCTTCGGGCGCCCCGCCAGTCCTGGGCACTGGTGCATCAGCTCTCTCAGGCCAGCCTGCCTTCCTCTGGTGCTCTTCGGGGGAGGCCTGCGCACTTTCTCCAGGGCTGGGCCACGGCCTTGAGATCTCATTTCCTGAAACCACACCAGTCCGGTGTGTGTTCAGGTTCTGTGTCCGCCCACCCCGAAGCTTAAGCCTCTGAGACCATGTCTTGTTCAACAAGCTCACGCTCATGCCCCTCCTAAACCTAGAAGGTGTAGCTTCCTTTCCTCGTGCCCCCTGTTCATTCGTTTGCAGTGCTCAGTCAGTAGACCCTAATCAGCGGGGGGTGGAGTGGGGGTGAGGAGGGCCACCATAGCATTCCCACGGTGACAGACTCGAACTTGGCAAACAAATAAGTGGAATAAAATTAGAGTACCTACTAAAATAAGAACTTACATTACTGTTTTAGGTGCTTACCATCGGTTACCAAATTTAATCCTCAAAATACCTTTTATCGTCTCCAAATTATAGATGGGGAAACAGTTATGTTGAGTAACTTGCCCAGGGTCACAGAACAGCTAGCAAGTGGTGGAGCCAGGATTTGAACCCAAGCAGTCTGAAGACAGAGCCCCTCAAAAGCTATATGCTACATTGCCTTTCCCCAGGCTTGGGCTGGGGGGAGGGATGTGCAGGAAGGGAAGCCAAAAAATAGCCTACACTTGATTGATCAAGATATGCAGCTCTGGTGGGGTTGGGAGTCTGAAGGCAGAAAGAACTGCTTTCTCAGAGCCCCACGGTAGAATGGGAAAGTGCTCAGACTATTTAAGAACTCACAAGTGTAAATGGAACTTAAGGATATAGGAGCAGAGTGGCCTGAGATGAGAGTGGCTTGGGGCCAGACCATGCAGAAGGCCCTGATGGAGTTTGTATTTTACGCTAAGAAAAATAGAAAGCCATCCTCATGGTTTTTTTTAACAGGGGAATGATAGGGTCTGCTGTAGGGTATGGTTTAGGGCGTGATTAAGGTGATTTTGGTGGGAAGAGGAAATTAGATATGTAAAAAGAAAATCACAGCTTCAGGCACCTGGGAAGAACTGGCCCCACGGATCATTCATTAAGGAAATTTCTTGCTAACCTCCCATAAGCAAGGACATGCAAATTCTACCTATGTCTAGCACCTAAAGCTAAAGCCTATCCATTCCACACTAATGAATTACAAGTTTATCTTACAGGCAACAGAACTGGAGACCAAACAGAATCAGACATTCTTGCACCTACCCAGGGGCATCTACATAATTGATGCTTCCTTCACTCTCTTACTTTATGTAAAATGTAGATTTCTTGGGCCTCACAAGAATGTGACCACTGCCTCATCACAGGCTCCCCACCCTCCACCCCTGCCTTTTTCCTTCTCTCTAGATGCCTTTAAAATGCTGAAGGTTTCAACTTCCCCTTTGGAAAACCAGCCACAGCTTGTCAGGGGTTGGTGTTTTTCCCGGGAGCGTCCTCAAAATCTTGGCTTAATAAACCTCCATTGATTGAGATTTTTGCCTCAGTCATTTATTTGTGTTGACAGATACAATTTAGCAATAAATCCTTGCTGCCAGCCACCCCCTTGCAGATATTCAAAGGCTTTTGTTGAAATGGGACGGGGAACACCAGTTTACTGTCCCTTCCCCTTTCTCATCTCGAGTCTTCCGAACACGACTAGTCTGAATCTGTTCTTTTTATAGTCCCTTTGGACAGCTGAGTGACATCACCTTTCCTTTAACTATGGCTGTGAGTGTGGCCAAGCTACATGGGAAGAATCTTAGAATAGAGAAGTAAATCTCAGTAAAGAGACTAATGCAGGGATTCAGTGGCAACCTAGTCGGGGCTGCAGGCAATTGTGCAGAATGTCTTCCCCCAAAATCAAGTGATAGAAATGGGAAGAGGTTATGAAAGAATTATAGTATGTTTGACTTGAACTCAGGAGAAATCTACCTCAACGGGAAGGCTTCACAGCTCTGACCAAATACCTCAATTCAATGGAGATGACGAACTCAGTTAATTTGAAATAGTAAAACAGTTCCCTGGGCTTAGAGGAGAAATGTCTTCCCAACTTTACATATCTATATCTATCTATATATGTATTTAATTAAAATTAAATATAGAGATGATGGAGCAAAATAAACCCATTTATAATTGCTTTTAAGTTCAGGATAATCTGCATTTGTTATTAAAAATGCTTATAATACAGGGGTTTTGTTTGTTTGTTTTTGTTTTTTTTAGAGATGGGGTTTCGTTTTGTCACCCAGGCTGGAGTACAGTGGTGTGAGCACAGCTCACTGCCCCTCAAACTCTTGGGCTCAAGCGATCCTCCAGCTTCAACCCCCTGAGTTGCTGGGACTACAGGTGCCACCTCACCTCGCCAGAGGATTTAATGTTTCCCATTCTCCCAAACTCCCAGCAAAATAAACAGGTACGTGTTCCCTTGACCACTATTCATTCCTCCCCCTGGGCTCTGGATCTCATACCTGCCAGCCTCCTCAGACCCCCAAACTATTTGTATTTCTTTCTCTTTGATATAAAAACATTTCAACAAGATCCGGGGCGATGTGCACGCACATCAAAGTCTCAGGAAGCACTGCTCTGGGCTGGTCTTGTTTCCTTGCCTGTGCATGTGCTGTTCTCCTCCTCTGGATTGCTGGTCACCTTTCCTTTGCTCCTTAACTCTTACTTACCTCGAGACCCAGCGTCTATGTCTACGCTAACAACCTGTTGTCAATATGGGCATCTAGGGGGTGGGGGATGAAGGACGTGGGGAGAGGGAGTGAGAGGGAGCGAGAAAATGTCCACGATATAACCACATGTATCTTGTCATCTTAAGTAGCTACGTGTCTATAGCATGTATCTGTATAGTCTGTGTGTGTGTAAAAAGATGGTTACTAAAATGTTAGTGGTGGGATTTCATGTGTCTTTTACTTTTAAAAATATTTTTTGAAGTATCATTCAAATTCTTTACAATGAGCATATGTTATTTAATCATTTTTATTACGGAAAACGAAATAAAGGCTAGTTTAGCCTTTTGCAAGTAATTGCATGAACATGATATCAGAATAAAGTATGGTGCCTTAAAAGAAAGGAGAGCCCGCCCCTCCCACGGTTAGGGACACACCTTTGTCTGTGGCATGAGAGTGGGGAGCAGCCGTGGCACTGGCGACCGCACACTGAACGCAGTGGAAGAAAACGGAATGATTGTGATGCCCCCGCCCCAACAGACATGTCCTAACACAGTGACAGTCACCTCTTCTCCATCCCTTGCCTGAGTTCCTGGCTATGGTTGGAGACTGAAAGGGAGCCTTCATTGTCCTGAGAGGGTCACCAATCATGAGACCCACCTACGGAGGTATTTGTGTATGTTGGGTGACTTGGTGGCATCTTATTTGGCCCAAAGCATCAAGGATTTGTTCCATCCAATGCTCTATTAAGAACCAATGTTTTTGTATTTTTGTTTTTTATGGTTTGGCAATTTTTTTCTTTACTGGAAAAAAAAATGTGTCAATTATCTCAGAGAGGTTATTTTAAACTCTTGGCAAAATGTGTTTTGCTGAGCTGTGGGATGGAATTTCTGTGGAGCTAAGCTCCGGTTGTAGATAAGGCCCCAAAGCTATCAGAATGGACAGAGGAAGCAACACAGCTTGGGACTCAAACATGGTTTGCATTCTGCTCAGCAACTAATCTGCCAAAATAACAGGATATTGTGAAGTTTGATTAAACAGCAAGGTGAAAGAAGCTTTTTTATGGTTATATAGCTGCCTATTAAGGGTATTGTGCAAACATTAATTCTAAAGACAGATCAGAAGAAAACTTATATTCTTTATTTTAGAACAGAAGTGGCTCATCTGAGTGAAGACTCAGTGCTTTAAATCAGCCTTTTGTGCATGTATGATCATATTTATAACTCTGTATCCATTTATCAACCTATTTCATACTATGGTCAGCCCCCTCCTCACCACGTATTGGTGGCTCCAGAGAGGTCATGTGACTTGGATACCAGGGCGAAGCCAGGTTTTGGGAGGTGTGAAGCTTAGACAATTTGGGTGTTCTTTCTTAAGAAAAACAATGCAAAAATATCATACTTTTATGCACTTTACAAAAATATACGATTATGTGGACACATCCCTCCAAGGCCCTGGGTGAGGCCCTTGCAAATAAAGAAAGTAATGCCTAAACTTTATGTCACCAGTTTTAGAATAAATCTACCTGTGCTGCTCAGACGCTTTGGAAAGGGAAGGCTTTGGCTACCCTTTCATAAGATCCTCAGCAGAGCATAGCCAAGGAGGAAACTGTGCTTGTACAACAAGGGCTTCTTCCTTAATCAGCAGAATAATGGCCAGCTTTTACTATACACCTATTATTATGTGCCAGGCACTGTTCTAAGCTTTTGGCATATACTGGCTCTTTGACTCCTCATACTGACCCCGAGATACATGTACCGTGTGATCTCCACTTTATAGATAGGAAACCAAGACCCAGAGATGTTAAATCGCTTGCCCAAGAAGAAGTACCAACCAAGTGCGGAAACACAGGCAGAGGTGGGGACTGGTTTCCAGCTGTTGAATCTGGTGCAGTGCTCTTCCTGGCCTCCAGGACCAGTAGCAGGGAGCAGGGCCTGCGTCACCAAGCTGGGATTGGACGACGTGACCTCTGCTGTGGGGAGAGCTTGGTGAGAGCAGGCAGGACTCTAGGTGACCTGATAGGTCACTAGGAGGTGGATCTAGTTTCCACAATTGGGTAGAAGGTCTCAGCCAAATGTGGGGAGTCGCAGGTGCAGAAGCTTGGTCCTGAGCCCCAGGAACCTCCACTATATGCAGTGAGATTGGTCTCAGAGATACCAAGGTCAGTTGCATCTCTGATACCCACAAACACACAATAAAAATGGCAACTCTGTACTCTGTGAGCAGCCACCAAGCCTTCTGGACAAAAAATGCTGCTGAGAAGTCATCT
This sequence comes from Varecia variegata, assembly GCA_028533085.1. NCBI lineage: Eukaryota > Metazoa > Chordata > Mammalia > Primates > Lemuridae > Varecia > Varecia variegata. The sequence continues at coordinate 4,050,029 of CM052449.1, read as the reverse complement.
GGGAATAGTTCAACACCACCTTTCTCCACCCTGTTTGGAATGAACGTACATCACACACTTCTTGTCTTGTCTTGCACACACAAACATGTTAATCCCAGTGTCTTCCTCAAACTTTCTGTTAAGCCACATTTTTTGTTTTCCAATGTAGGAAAGCCCTAATACAAACCTAAAGCCCTCTGAGTCCTGCCCTCTCCCCCTTCATTTTATCTGTGGGGTAAAAACCCAGCACATTCATAGTTGGTAAGTGTCAGAAGGGAGCCAGAGACATCCCTGTATAGAGGAAAATAGTTCATGTTACGAGTGCAATGGAGTTAACCAGGAACTTGGAAACAACTTGTGTGTGATTTTAATTGTTTCTGGTTTTTGTGTTTCTTTTGTTTTTGTGTTTGTAATTATTTGTGATTTTTTTTGTTTATTCATTTGCATATTCATTGTTTATACCCTGTTTTAGTCCAAAAAAGGATTGGAGTATAATAAAAACAAATATATTACAATGAGATTTTTTTTTAAAAAAGTAAGGAAATTGGCAACGAAAGCCAAATTTTGGTTGAGACCATCTGGGTTCTGACTAATAATTGTCGTTAGAACTTCAGTTTTTACCACAGTGGTACAGTGGTACAGTTTTACAGTGAATCCTATACCACGTGATTCTATATGGCAATGAACTAATTTCCCTGTGGATTGCCAGGGACACAGTGTGGCTTGTGTCTGTAGCCTCAGATCCTGCACAGCTGCTGCACACTGGGCCCTGGAGACTCCCACCGCATGGTTTGTGTCATCTCCTCAGGTGACACGGTTCCTCTCCCGCTAGGACACGGCGTGCCACTCATATTTGAGGTGTCAATTAGCCCTGTTGTCATACGCTCTATTTTTGAATTGCTCATCTGCCCTAGGGAACACACTTTCAATATTTTATTAAAGTCCCCTAATGCTTGACATTTTGAACAAAACATTTGTTTAGTCGGTTTTCCATAGAAGTGATGATCCATTTTTATAATTTCATTAGCCTTTATTTATTGCATTTTAAATAGCATCGTTGAATGCACTGACTCACAGGGGAAAGATATAGATGCTTAAAAGTAGAATCAGACTTGCAGATCTCTCTGTCGATTGAATTTCCTGCAGATTAGAAAAAGCTAAACTATTAATACGGCTCTCAGCACTTTTCTGCCCATGTGCAGTACTTGGGAAGAGGGAATGGGAATCAGGTTGATGGGGTATTACAGGAGTCCCAGCTCTCTCTGGCTGAGCTGTATGCCAGTGAAGTTCTGTGTTATGTCAATATCCAGCCCACAGAAGAGGCATGGCAGAGGACAGCGTTGGGCCATCCAGCAGGGCCCTGCGGGGGACCACAATTAGATGCAGCCTGTTTTGAGATTCTTTAAATTGCTGCCAATTCCCTAGCATTGTTGCCTCCAGGCAGAAAACTGACTATTTGATTAGGGCAGGAATTATAAACTCAAGTGCTGAAGGAGGCCAGGAAGGCAGCGTAAAGGAGTGAAGACTCCTGGACAGGAGACTGTGTTGAGTTAGGAAGACTTGTCCCCACTCAAGGAGGCCACCCTCCCTCAGCTACACCTGGCCATCAACAGGAATGCAGACCCAGAATGGCTAAAGCTTTTGATGGTTCAAGACACACTGATAATCTGAATTTTTATGTGAACTTTCTAGATTTCAAATGTTGGCGTTAATTCAAATGGATTTAAACACAGCGATGGTTAAACTAAATATTTCTGTGGGCCTTTGATTTAGGGGGTATAATGCTTTAAATTAATGCCACAATGAAATCGAAGAGAACTTATATTTCTCAGATCAAGGTGAGTGAAAGTTAGAGTCTATAGCTGGCTTGCTGATGCCATTAGCACAGACTCAAAGCATAAACCTTACAGGGATAAATTAGCTTTATTCTGGTCCGTAGCCAAAGGCTAGACTTCTGTAGTTGTGTGCCATTTGTCACCTAGTAGCTCTGAATGAGTGTATATGGATTGGTGCACAGCCATAAGTCAAAGACCACGCTCTTTTGACTGTGGGCCAGCGGTGACATCTTCCTACACGAAAGCCATCTCGGAGCTAGCCCCCTCCTTGAGCTCTCAGAGGAAAAGAGTGTTTACATGGATTGCTTTATAAAACTCTAAGCCTTGACTTGCTGGCAAGGAAAGCAGTGGGAATTTAGACAGACTGCTTTTGTCTTTCTGAAGAACAACGGCCAGATAGCACATGCTACTAGGATTGGATTTCAGTCTCAAGTTGTCTCCTAATTAGTCAGGGAGAGAGAAAGCATGGCTATATAATTACAACATATGGACATACTGATCTTTTTCAGAGTTAGTTAAGTGCATTTACAAAATTAATATGAACTTTGGGAAATTAAACTGAGTTTAAAGAGAAATTTGAGACTTAAGTATGTCAAATAAAATTCTGGGTAGGCTATAAGAGGCCATGGGTGTACGGACTAGACTTCTAGCTCTGGCTCTGTCTGCTACTGGCGTGGGTCTTCATCATCCCTCTCGTGGCTACCACTTGTTTGTATTAGATGAACCTGATTATAATATTCAGTTATTCTGCATTTTACATTTCATTTTTAAAAAGCCGGTTGTTTCTCTGTTATCGTTTATAGTTTGATTATTCATTTTTCTATCTACTTTGTTTGAGGTGGCATTAGCTGAGTCCTGCTCACTAGATGGTTCGGATGGACCTGTCTCATGTCTATGTTGTTGTTTTTGTATTAGTCGGGACATGGAGTGATCATTGAGATGGTCCTAAAAGGAACTAGGATGATGTAGACAAAATATCAAAAATATTTTTATGACCATTATGAAGTTATACATGGTTCCTGCTATAAAAGTAAACATACTTGGTTGCTTATGAAAATACGGGTTTTAAATTAATACCACAATGAAATATAACAATAGACTCACCAAAATGGCTAAAGTTAAAAAGCCTGACAATATTAAGCATGAGAATGTGGAACAACTAGAACGCTAACGCTCTGCTAGTGGGAATGTAAGTTAGTATGAGCACTTGAAAAACCTGCCTGGCGTTATCTCCCAAAATTGGACATATGCATTTCCTATGACCCAGCAATTTCATGCCTAGGTATATGCCAAACATGACACACTTTTCATTCTAGTCAGAAACCTAGGACTTCTCCTTGTCCTTCATCCCAGTCAATCATGAATTCAGCTGACAACGGTCTTCAGGCTGTCTACTTTTCTCTTTTTCCATTGTCAAACCCCCAAATCCAGGCTACCAACAACCTGGAACTCCTTCTCACCGCAGATTTCTAACTGGCCTCACTGAGAGTGATTTTGCTGTCTTTGAACCGACTTTTCCCATAGCCAACTAGAGTAATCTGTTCTTTCAGTTAATCAAAGGTATTATCAAATAAAAATCTAATCATCTTCCAACCTAGTTTAAAAATCCTTCAGTGGTATTTCAGTTGGCACTTCAAAAGATGCCGAGTGTTTCAAAGGCTTAGGGAATCTTAACCACCCATAAATACACTCATGATCTTAGATGTAGTTTTGGTTTTAGGAATTCTATTATAACTTGATGCTCACTCCAAAGTATATGTTATCCTTATTTTATACTAATAGTACACAAAAAGTAGAAAAGACATTCGTAATGCTAATAAATGCTGCATCGGAAATCCAGTCCTGCAAGTGCTGGGCCTGCCTTCTTTGATCCCAGGGTCCTGAGTGCCTCACACGGGGTCTGGCGCAGAGAAAGTCTGTAATAAATACTTGTTGGATACATGATGATTAAGAACAAAGGCTGTCATAAAGTTCTGCACAGCACTGAAATATAATCCACAGAAACTAGTTTGGTAATCACTCAAGTCTGCACCCAGCTAAATACTTTTTCCCTCACCACACAGCCAACGTTTAATAGCATTTGCATATCAAATGAGATGCAGTAGCCTATTTGGCAATGAGGGAAAAAGGAAGGGAATTAATGTGCCAAGAGCAGTGCTTGTGACTGGATGAGATTTTCCTAAATGCACAAGATTTCTTCCCTCCAGGAGCTTCCAGACCACTTGGAGGGAAGCAATATTCAATATTCGACTTATTGACTCCTCCTATGGACAAGGCACTGTACTTCAGGTGTAAAATGATGAGCAAAAACAGACCTTTTTTTTTTTTATTTTTTTCTCATGTGAGAGGGCTGGGAAACAGACATCAAATAATCCCATGCACAATAATAATAGCTATCACTTATACAGTGGTTAGTATGTGCTAGGCATATTCTTAGTACTTTGCATAAATTAACAAAACCCTACTGTATTCTTATAATCTTCTTTTTATAGATAAGGAAATTGAGGCATAGAGAGGTTAAAAAACTTGCCCAAGGTCATACAGCTAGTCCAGGCTATCTGACACCAGGGTCTACCTTTGAATCTCCCAGTTTATTACCTCCAAGCTGTGCTGTGTGGCATAAACAAATTTATAAACATGAGTGCCACGAAGGGAAGATGGATGATGCTATAAAAACATACCAAGGGTATCCTCCCTTGTCTCAGGGGACATCTGAAGGCTGAGTGGGTGTTAAACAAAAGGGGGAGGGGAGAGAGACAGACACAACTGGTAACTACAGAAGGGAAAGTATGGAACACTTAGCCACCTGGATGCAGGAGTTCATTGGTACAGGTGGTGAGAGCAGCATGTGGGAAAAGGAATCTAGAAAGATCTCTGGGAGGAGACAAACATTGAAAGATCTTTTTTCTTTTCTTTCTTTCTTTTTTTTTTTTTCTTTTTGAGACAGGGTCTTGCGATGTTGCTCAGTCTGGTCTTGAACTCCTGGCCTCAAGCAATCCTCCTGCCTTGGCCTCCCAAAGCACTGGGATCACAGGTATGATCCACAGTGTCCAGGCGAAATTAGAGCAGTGGTCCCTAACCTTTTTGGCAACAGGAACCGGTTTCATGGAAGACAATTTTTCCATGGACCCAGGTGGGGGGTGGGGGGGAAGGTTTCAGGAAGACTCAAGTACATTACATTTATTGTGCACTTTATTTCTGTTATTATTACATTGTAATATATAATGAAATAATTATACAACTCACCATAATGCAGAATCAGTGGGAGCCCTGAGCTTGTTTTCCTGCAACTAGAGCCTAGCTTAATTGTCACTTGCCACTCACTGACAGGGTTTGGATGAGTCTGCAAGCAATTGATTTATTATGCTCTGTGTAGTCAAACCTCTCTGCTAATGATAATCTATCTGTATTTGCAGCCACTCCCTAGAGCTAGCATCACCGCCTCAGCTCCACCTCAGATCATCAGGCATTAGATTCTCATAAGAAGCATGAAACCTAGATCCCTCACATGAGCAGTTTATACTAGGGTTCGAGCTCCTATGAGAATCTAATGCCCCGGCTGATCTGACGGGAGGCGGAGTTCAGGTGGTGATGCCAGCCATGGGGAGCGGCTGTAAATACAGATGAAGCTGGGCTTGCTTGCCCGCCACTCGCCTCCTCTGTGTGACCGGGTTCCTAACAGGCCATGGACTGGTACCGGTCCGGGGCCCGTGGGTTGGAGACCCCAGGTTTACAGGGCAGAGAAGAGAGAAAAGGAAACATCAAGAATTCAGAATGAGCCTACTGAATTTCAGGGACAGGGACACGGAGACACTGGCGAATTAGGATTCTTTCAGTTGTGAGTAGCAGACACCAAATTTGAACTGGCCAAAGAAAACAAAGACTTTGCTGGCTTGAGTTACTAAAAAAATTAGGCTTTAGATCTGACAGCAAGAGGATCTCTCTTCCATTCCTCAGCTCCATTTTCCCGTGTTGGTGTCATTCTCAGGCAGTGGAAAAATAGCAGTCCTAGACTCACATCCTATCAGCGCAGCAAACTCTGGAAGGGGGGAACATTTCTTTCCCAAAAGTCCGAGGGCTCATTCTCATTGGCGCAGCCTGTATTACATCCTCTTTGCCGAACCAATCACTGGCTGGGTCATGAGGTGCTCTCATTGGCCAGACCTGGATCATGTGCCTTCCTCTGGAGCCACCCAGCTGGGTTTAGCCATACCTGAACTCCAGGGTCTCAGCATGGGAGAGGGACGGTTCCCCAAAGTGGAATCCAGGAGCTGTTACTGGAAGGAGAATAGATGCTTGGCAGACAAAAACAGAGGATTCTACCAGACTGGTTGGAGCAGTGCCCCCCACTTTATGTAGTCTGATTTTTTAGGTCTGAGATGGGAATTGAGAATCTGTGCTTCTAACAACCTCCCAGGTGATGCCAATGCTGCTGTTCTCTGGGCCACGCTTTGTATCGCAAGAGGCGCTCTACCTGGAGTGACTGCTTCCCTCAAATTCATTTAGGGTATTTGGTGCCAGCCTATATCCTATCCTTCCATTTGCCTGCTTTGCCAGTCCTAACCCTCTATACCTTTACACCAGCTTGTCTCTGTATGGGGAACACTTTTCCACAAAGTTCTCTCAGCTTGTCACCCTTTTCAAGATTTTACCTCTTATCACCTCTGAATAATGTTTCCTTACTGAGCGAACCTAAGGTTATGGTTATTCTTCCTCAACTCAAGAATTTTCCAATTTAGACTTGTGAATACCAGCCTCGTGGAAGTGTAAAATGTATTTAATCATTCATGAGTCTGACAAGCTCTGCCATGTTCAATTGATTTGTTGTGTATGTAATTCACTGCCCAAGTTTCAATCTGGATGTTTGTCTATATTGAGCACTTCGGTTTTAGGCTATAGGCCATTAAAAGGCATGCAAAAGATCCTTTTAACTTGCTGATATAACACTCAGTAATCAAATGCTGTTCCATTTTCATTATGTCAATGGTGTTTTCAATCCTGTGGACTTTGCAATCCATGCGCCAAATGTTGGCAAAAATACTGAACTCTATTATGGTATAAAATTTCCATATCATTTAAAGCTCTGGATTAATGCCTTTATAGTGGAACTTCTGTGAAATTGAGTCTGAGGCCTGAGTTTTAAACTTGAGGTTGTTCCTGAACTTGCTTTGTGACATTCCACAAATCTTTATCAACTATTCTAGGCCTTGGTGCCCAGACTGGTCCTAGTTGGGTGTTTTGCTGGCTTTTTTTCCTCCCTGAAAGTGCCCAGCCCAGGTTAGTACAACAGCTTCATCTGTGACATTTGGGTAACACCATCTGGGTGGGATATCTGATCCTCTAAGCCTCATGTTACTGATCTGCAAAAAGGAGATAATAGCATCTACCACCTGATAGTTATGGTGGGGGTTAAAGATCATGAATGTAGATTGTATGTAATGACTGACAATGGTAAGAAGTCAGTTAGCCATCATCATCATCATCATCATGCATTTTAAAGATAAGATTTACATAGAATGACTTAAGCAGGAATATGATTCCTTACGTCAATTGAAAAGTACAGTGCCAACACGACCCCTGAAAGCTTCAGTGGGCAGTTGTCTTCTACCTCCACCGCAGGTCCTAGGGATACTAGTACTCAACAGCCCTCAATTCTTTATCCTTGGTTAGATAAAACCTATCTTCAATTATATTAATTTCTCTTCTAATTCAATGTGTCATTATTTTGGCCTAAGAATGTATCACGCATTTCGTAATCGACAGCCCTCAATTCTTTATCCTTGGTTAGATTAAAACCTATCTTCAATTATATTAATTTCTCTTCTAATTCAATGTGTCATTATTTTGGCCTAAGGATGTATCACGCATTTCACTTGTACCACTTCTCCGTTGAAAGCACTGAACTGCAACCTTGTACGTAGGATTGTTTCACGCATTCAGAAACCGGCTCCTGCAATTCACGTGAACATTTCTGCTGAGTGGTGTGGAGACTCGCTTTGAGCCAGCAGCCACGACCTTTTACGCAGGAAATGTAAACAAGCCAACGCAGCAGCCTTCTAGAAAACTTGAGGGTGGGTGCCCCGGGGAGAGGTACGTTTTCCTTGAAGATGCAGAAAAGTTTTGTCCTCGTTCTTTCCACTCCTTGGACATTCCCTAGTCCGTGCCCAGGACGGGGACTTCTCCTTTGTACCTGCTAATGCCACAAACTGCCCGAACGCGCGGTTCCTGGCCGCCGCCCAGACCCGGATTCTTCGCCCCTCCCGGCGCCCTTGGCGAGGCGGCCGGGCCGCTGCCGGTCGGGGTTTCTGACCGCTCCCGTGTCCTGACCCCGTCTTACTTCTCGGGTCCCCGCCGCTGCCATCTGGCTGGAACCCTGGGGAGGAACTAGAAGTCGGACGTGGTCACCCCTACCCGTCGCCCTCTCCACTTGCCAAAAGATAAAAACCCGGGCTGCGGGGAGGCGGGGCGGGAGCACGGCAACCGCGAAAGCGAGGACGGAGAGCGGCCCCGGCCCCCGCGCGCCCCTCCGCCGCTGCCAGCCCCCGGCCCGCGCGCCCCTCCGCAGCCCACGCCGGCCGCGCCCGGGCCCGCAGCAGGGCCGAGAGGCCGCCGCCGGGTGCGGGGAGGACCCGCGGGTGCGGCCGCCGCAGCCGCGCGGTCTCGAGGGCCCGGCCCGGACTGCAGCCCGAGCGGGGTGAGGCGGGGAACAGAAAGGAAACGCCAACGGCCGGGCGCGGCCAGGCCCGGCTCCGAGCGGCCGGCGCGGACTCACGCGGCGCGCCCCGGCCGCCCCTCCTCCCGCGCCGCCGGCCGCGGCCCAGGCTCCCTCGCTCCGCCGCTCCCGCCCCCCGCGCGCCTCCCCGCCCGCGCCGCCGCCTCGCTCCCGGCCGCCCTCCAGCCAAACCGAACGCCGGACCCCGGGCCGCCGCGCCGCGCCGCCGGCCTCCCCGCGAGCGCTCGCCATGGACAGCCCCGTTTTCACCTCGTAAAGATGGCGGTGCGGGGTCGCTGCTACCTTTAGACTAATGACTGTCCGAAACATCGCCTCCATCTGTAATATGGTGAGTGCCGCCGCCGCCCGGGGTCGCGCCCGCGGCGCGGCGAGGCAAAGAAAGGGAAGCCCGAGCTGCCCACATGCCCCGCGCCGGGGGCCGGCGGGGGCCGCGCAGCCCGAAGTTCCCGGCCCCGGGCTGGGCGGGCGGCCGGCCGCAGGAGGGACCCGAGCCCCCCGCCCCTCTCGGCCCCGGGACCTCGCAGCCGGCTCGGCGACCCCGGGCCCGCGCTGCTGCTCCCCGGCCTTCGGGCTGCAGTGGAAGCGGTTTATGGGGGAGGGGGGCAACCGAACCCGGACGTCCCGGGGGAGGGGGTTGGGGGATAAGCTGGACGTGGGGGGTCACCTATCCGTTTCTTGCGGTAAATGAAGCCTTGCTGGACTCTCCGACTGCCCTCATCCCATTTTGAGTTCAGTCCTTCGATTGTATTTAAAATTCACTTTGCAATAGCAACCGGTGTATCTGGAGAAATTTGAAATGTAATAAAGCTGTAAAAAAGTGCAGAATTGTGGCTAGAGAAGTGAACTTCAACCCGGTTTGGGCAAGCACGGTAATTTGTTCTGCATGCCTCAGTTTCCCCATCTGTGAAAGAGGGACAAGGTTCTATGGCAGTAACATTGGCAGGCCCTAAGGGTGGGGCTGGCCGTGGGCTTGGAGGAGATCTCCGGGGTTATCCCTCCTGATCCACCGTACGCCCAGTGAGGCTGGAGGCCATATGGACACAGCAAGGGACCTCTCTGGGCTCTGATGGGGTCTGGGTCCATGACCTCACGGTCACTTTAATTTGGGCTCCTCCCATTGCTTTCCCTTCCTTTTCAGTTTCTGCAGGAACAGCCTCCAGCCCTTGTTGTCCCCAGGGTGTACCCAGCTGGCACCCTCACTTATCAGAGCCCTGGGGAGCTCAGCGTGGAGTAAGGCATTGCTGTCCTGTGCAGGGTGAGAGGGTGTGTGTTTGCCTTCATTCTCCACACTCTCCCCCCACCCCAGCCCCCAGCTGGAACATGTGCTCTTTTAGTACCAGTTTGGGGAAACCTCCTGTGAAGCTAGTAATACTGGCCCCTAAAGGGAGTCTAAGGAGGCTTGATTGAGAAGCCTTAGGGTAAGGTGATCTGGCTGCCCTTCCCCCATGGCATAGCTTTTAAAATCATCGGTCCCACATTCTGTTGCAAGATCAACACGAGGCAGAGGAGCATTAAGGAGCCATGTGTGAGCTCATGGGTGGACTTGGACCCACTGGCCTTAGCTCTGCACAGTGGGACGTGGCAGCCACGGCCAGCAGAGCAGATGCTGGGGCTTCCTGGAGTGGTGACTGCACAGGTATTGGTGCAGGGCGAGTTAGGTATGGGGGGCGCTTCTGGGAGCCTTTCCATTCCCTTGTTTTTCCTCTCCTTCTCTATGAGGACACAGGTTTCCTGCTGCTTTCTGTCAAGGGGCATTAACGTTGCTGGTCCTGCTTCTTTCTGTCAAGGGGCATTAACGTTGCTGGCGAGGTGAAAAGGTGATGCCTTTCTTCTCAGATTCTCTTTGCAACAGCCAGCTCCTGAGGGAAACTGTGAAACCAGAGCAGCTGGAGTAACTCGTGCCTGCTGGGGTGGCCTCAGGCCTGCAGGGTAGTGAGGCGCAGTCTCAGCCCTTGGTGGGGTTTCCTGTCCTGTTTGTGTGTGGTGACACTTCTCTGTACTGAAGTGGGCTGGCAGCTTGAGAGCTAGCATGTCCCAAGAGGAAGCCAGTCTCCAATTTTTTTTTTTCTTGTTTTTTTTTTTTTTTTTGCCCTTGGTACTGCTGGGGCTTCTTGAAACACCTGGGCTGAATGTCACAACCTGTTTCCAGTGATACTCAGCCAGGGAGAAAAGGTGTGGGGAGGACCTGAGCGGAGCAGGCCGGTACTGTCTGGAGAATTGACACCTGGTGTGGAGATCTAAAAAGGTACCAAATTCAGGGCCATCACCCAGGTGAAGTGAGGAACCAGTAATTCCTAAGTAGGGCGTTTTCTGTTGCAATCCGGCACTGTGTCTTGAGCAAATGATGAAGAGTCTAGGCTCTAAAGTCAGATTTCCCGGGTTCAGGTCGTGGTTCTAGCACGTGCTAACTTTGTGTCCCTAAACAAGTTGCTCTCTGTCTTACCTTCCTTGTCTATAACAAGGAGATGCTGGTGGTTCCCATCTCATCGGACTGTTGTATTAAGTGAGTTACTGGGTACGGGGCCTAGGACTTGGCAAGTACTCAGTGAGTGTGAGCTGATGTTGTCAACATCATCTTTCATTGTTATGTCACCTTCTAGGAGTTCAAGGGACAATGGAGATTATGCTTTTTCAGCCCTGGTGGAAGCAACCACTAATATAAACGACTCCCATGTTCATTTATGCAAACCGAGCTGAATGGCAAGATACAAAGGCTGGGAATCCTTAACCACGCCCCTTATAAAAGGCTGCTCAGGTCACCCCCGCCCCTTGGAGTCTCACTTCCCAGAGGAGAAGGCTTGGTGATGAGGGAACTGCTGTCTTTTCACCTGATCAGACAGAACTATTCATTGGACCCCTCTTTAGATTCTTCACTCAGTGATGAATTGTTTCCAGGTAGGTCTTTTATGGGTCTCTCCTTTCCTCTCTGGGCATCTTACTGATTCTTACCACGCCTAACTCCATCTGGGCCCAGCTGCTTTGAGTAGTCGTAGTAAGAGCAAGTGGGGATTGAATTTTTCTTTTTTTAAGCAGGTCTTTTGGCTTATTTTAAAATAGGCTGATGTGTGTCCAGAAAGGGTGTTAGAAGACTCCATCTTTCTGGGTAAGAGGAACAAACAAACCTAGCATTGAAGAGTGGATTTGTGTCCTCTACCAGACAAGAAAGGACCCAGCAGGGCAGAAACAAAATTTGTAGCCTATTCTTTGTGTGATTGCGAACTAAACACTACCTCTTTCCCTTATACTTTTTTTTGAGATTAGGGTCTCACTCTGTTGCCAGGGCTAGAGCACAGGGATGTCATGATAGCTCACTGCAACCTCAAACTCCTGGGCTCAAGTTATCCTCCTGCCTCAGCCTCCCAAGTAATTGGGACTACAGGCATGGAACATCATGCCCGGCTACTTTTTTGTTTTGTAGAGAGGAAGTCTCGCTGTTGCTCAGGCTGGTCTTGAACTTCTGACCTCAAGCCATCCTCCCGCCTCGGCCTCCCAAAGTGCTAGAATTACAGGTGTGAGCTACCACACCTGGCCTCCCCATAGTTCTTGTGCCAGTTTTAGATATGGAGGACTTGGAAAATATCCTCATTCTTCCACTTGTCCCCCGCCCTGCTGAAGTTTTATTGTACATTAGAAATTTTTTTTTAATTTCAAAATATTAAAGGGGTACATATGTTTTAGGTTACATGGGTCATTTTTGTAATGCTTGAGTCCTGGCTATAGGTGTGCCAGTCACCCAAAGGAAATTTAATACTAGTTCCCATTTGTTTTAATTTTTCTTCTATGTGAATTCCTGCCATAGTAATTCTTGATCAACTTGCTTAGGGCAAGTCAGCTTGGCCACACAGCAGTGTCTGGTTCAGAGATAGTAAAGCTTGTTTGGCTGGTATGTTGTAATTTTCAAAATGCACTAGCTGCTACCAAGCATGAGGAAATGTTCCCTGTTGATAATCCTCTGATTTTTGTCCAGACCAATGGATTTAACTTCCTGTGTATTTTTATGGCCTTCCAAATGGAAGTTTGTTTTTTTTCAGTTTTCTGTTTCAAGAATTTGAGGAATTTTCTAAAGAGGAAGCATTTGTTAGGAGAAACCAAGTGTGACTTGTACCTATGCAAATTGGTCTAAATCATATGATCTTCATTTCATTTGTTAATAGTGCTGTAAGATGTACCTCTGAGAAAATACTGTGTATCAAATAGATGACAAGTCTGTTTTGATAAATGGTCACCTGTTGAGGACCTGCTATGTTAGTGTTGGCATATATTATATGTAGATGCTTAATAAATGAATGAGGGGGTCCCTCTCCCCAAGGTGCTGAGCTGGTCCTTATCTTGTGGGCATAACATTGGTTAAGATGAAACAATTTCAATACATTGTGATGATATCAGCACAGATAAAGGTGGAACAAAATCCCAGAAGCAGTAGAGTGGAAAGACTGATTAATACAATGGGACATTTCTTTAACATATTTTATTTGGCCAGAATTGGATACACTTTCTACCTATGGCTTTTATTTTATATGAGGACATTATAGTGAATGTGAATTATGTGTCCAGTTAAGCATGAGTCTGATAGTGTGTCTTTGGGCAAATTGTTTTATTTCTGGGGACCTTAGTTTTTCTCATCTTGTAAAACTGATTTTTTTTTTGAAGGGGGCATGTACAGCTTCTTAGTAGTAGTTTTTAAATAAAATCTTTATAAAATTTGACATCTCTTAATTAGTCAGCAGCCACTTGATTACCTAACTACCTTGTTTAAAACAGTGTGGAGCTCACCAGATATTAGCATTTTAGCATCTGTGCAGCAACCCCAGAATAATATTTGGCACCAGTTTGAGTGCTATATTTGAGGTCTTTTAGATAAATGAAGTTACCTTGAAATAAAGGCAAACCTAGTAAATTTTGAAACAAAACCAGAGGATTTTTATGAAGATAGTTTTATCCTGATAAGTCAACTACTTGAGGCAAGTATTTTGAGAATGGTTGAAAAAACTTTTTTTAATTATTAAAAAATATTTCAGTCTCATATAATTTGGAGGAAGAGATATCTTGCCTTTTCTTCTATTACTGTTATTTATGCTTTACATTCTCAAAGATAATTGACAACTGTGAGTTTAATGTATCAGCTAGGAGTAAAGTCGTATATAAGGGTCTGCTCTGACAGTAGTTGGATTTTAGAGAATACAGCCTGAGGTGAGGTGGGTTAATGTTTAAAGAAAAAAATTCTGTTCTTCTGGACCCACAGGTCTAATATGCAGGAGTTTATGTTAGGTCAGGACCTGACAATTAGGTCTGCGGATTTTTCTCTGTTTTTCTTGGAATCCTAAGAGAAAACAAAGTTGAATGCCAATATTTTGTTACAGTGAAAGATAATAATACCTTTTGTAGATGTCAACTTTGTGTTCCTGTTCACTCATACCGTAAAACCTACTTATTTATGTTACTAATGTGGAATTTTGGTATGTTTGAGTTGTAATTATAAGACTATTTCCAATTTTGATTCTCTGAGCAATTGGAAGAAGAAACTTCTCTAGTTCTGATGCCTTTTTTCTCCCAGCCTGCCTGGTCTTTCTAGTCAGTTTGAATTGGTTGAGGTCTTCGGATGGTATTAAATTCTGTGGTATCACCAGGAAGGTATCCCTTGGTGGTTTTCTCTCTAGCCTACCCACGAAGCCAGCCCAAAGCAAACTGACTGGAAGAGTTGTGAAAGAGGGTATCTGTTAGTCTAGTTAACTTTTCTGGTCTAATTATTTTAATGCAACTTCTTATAATAAACCTTCGGTTGTGGAAAAACCAAATTGCTAGTCTAGGGTTTAGAAAGCCGTGCTGGTTTTTTAAGAGAAAAGGCCACCCAAAAATGAACCAGCGAAAACTTCTTCAGACGAACTCTGTATCAACAACCAACCCCGACACTGAAGACTTTTTGGAACGTTTCTGCGCTGAGATTACGGCTCAGAATTTTGGGTATGCCATAAAGTCCTCTACGTGGAAGTTTATGACAATTCTGAGAACGACTGTTTGCTATGAATAGTTTTAAGATCCTGGGGGGAAAAACCCTGCTGGTTCCCAAACCTTCACTTTGTTCTCGTCACTCCAGTCTTCCTTCTGCTCACAAATTCTGACGCCACTTTCAGAACTCTCAAATGCTTTATGGTGGCTCAGACTTAGGTTCCTTTCTCTGGGTGGTGGTTAATTTTGGGCAGACAGGAAAGAATAGAGTGAACACTCATGTGCTCCCCACCCAGTGAAGAAATCGAATCTTACAAATATGATTAAAACCTCCTGCGAGCACTTCCCCACCTCATTGCCGCCCACCCCAGAGCGATCACTCTTCTGCAGCTGGTGTTTATCACGTGTTTTTATACTTTTTAGTAGACTATGTGCATGCATAAACCAGATATATTAATAGTATGGCTAGTTTTGTTTTATTTACTTATAAGAGACAGGGTCTCACAGGGTTGTCAGGCTGGCCTCGAACTCCTGGCCTCCAGTGATCTTCCCGCCTCAGGCTCCTGTAGCTGGGATTAAAGGCACAAGCCACAGCCCTATTTCCTCGTGTCTTAAACATGCTTTGTCATACTGTACAACTTCTCAGTTTGCCTTTATTATTTAAATTATGATTTTGCAGTTTATCTGCTAAGATACACCTGATTTTAGTTTAACTGCTATATAATATTGCTGCTTATGAATATGCTACAATATATTCATTTTATTGCTGTGAGCACAGAGGTTCACAGTTTTGTGTGTGTGCTGTTTTAGTGCAATGAAGAGTTGTGAGTTTGTCTCCCTGTGTCCAGCACATGTTTACAGTTTCTCAGTGGTATAAACCTGGAAGGGAATTGCTGGGCCAAAGGAACTGGGCACCTTCCACTTTAATAAATTGCCAGATCACTCTGCAAAGCAGTTGTGCCGATCTGCCTTCCAGCCAGCGGTGTTTGGGGGTTCCAGTTGCTCCACAGGCTTTCAGACACTTGATGTTGTTAGACTTGATATTTCGCCAATCTGACGGGTGTGAAATTGTATCTTTGTGGTTTAAAATTTGCACTTTCCTGTTTGCTGGTGAGGTTGAACACCTTTTCATGTGTTACTGTGCTGGGTTTTTAGCTTGAGCTCTGGAGCAGTTTTCTAGGGCTTGAAAGTCAGGATTACAGTGTTGGTTTTGTCTGAAAACAGAAAGCGATGATAAAGTAAAAGTCAGGAAGTGTAGGGGCGGGTTGGAGGACGCAGGTCAAAGGAATGATGACAAAGAGATCACTGTGGAGAGGTGAAAACTTGTAGTCAAAGGATTATAGACTAGAGTTGAGAAGATAGCTCGAGTGTTGCGAGCAAATTCCGGATCCCCTCTTGTGCTGGCCAGGCCTTGTTCAAGCCACACTGTCTGAGCTTTGTTAAATTGAAATGGGCTTTGGTGAAAATTGTGTCTGGGGCCTCTCCTTCTGGTGAGAGCAGCAGCAAGGCTGGACTTGTGCCGTTTTCCTGTTACCCGGTTGTTTTTCAAAGCTCTTTTAGAAAGAGGCAATGTGAAATTCTGGTCTTCTTCCTAAAGTCCATTTCTTTGTCCTTCAGGTTAGAGACACAGTGCAGGAAATCAGTTTTTATTAGGATCTGCTTGAATGTGCTGATGGAATTACTATCTTAAATATTGGAAAACGTTTCCTACATTTTAATTTTCAGAGTATGACAAATCTCACCTTATTGAACACAGAAATGTATGGTTTAAAAGCGCAGTTAACAACAGTTTTAAAAAATATGTTAGGCCGGGCTCGGTGGCTCACCCCTGTAATCCTAGCACTTGGGAGGCCGAGGCGGGTGGATTGTTTGAGCTCAGGAGTTCGAGACCAGCCTGAGCAAGAGCGAGACCCCGTCTCTACTAAAAATAGAAAGAAATTATCTGGCCGACTAAAAATATATATAGAAAAAATTAGCCGGGCATGGTGGCGCATGCCTGTAGTCCCAGCTACTCGGGAGGCTGAGGCAGGAGGATCGCTTGAGCCCAGGAGTTTGAGGTTGCTGTGAGCCAGGCTGACGCCACGGCACTCACTCTAGCCTGGGCAACAGAGCAAGACTCTGTCTCAAAAAAAAAAAAAAAAAATATGTTATACTTTAGTGATTCTTCAGTGTACCAAACAATGGTACCCGCATGTGCATTCTCTTATAAAACATTCAGACTCAGGTTCTGCACCCACAGATTTCCATTCAGTAGCTCTAAGGTAGGGCCTTGGAATCTGCATTTTAGATTAGTATTCCCTCCTCCTTCCTACTCCACATTCTGTTACAGGTGAGCTGAAGACTGCACTTGGAGAACTGTTGCTTTCCTTGAGTAATAACCTCGGCCTCTTTTTTTTTTTTTGCTTGAGACAAGGTCTCACTCTGTTGCTCGTGGTAGAGTGCGGTGGCATCATCATAGATCACTGCATCCTCAAACTCCTGTGCTCAGGCAATCCTCCTGCCTTGGCCTCTCAAAGTGCTGGGATTACAGGTGTGAGCCACCATGCCAGGCCTGACCTTGGCCTCTTAAAAAATATTGCTTATGGAAATTACCTGCCATGTGAAAGTTTTTTTTAAATCAGTGTAAAAGTATTTAAGGTAGTAACTTAACTTCAAGATCCATAGATTGTTGCCATTCTATAGATGTATTTCTTGATATTAAATAGCCAGGTTTTTATTAATATTAGTTTATGCTCCTAGATCAGAGATTTCCAGCCCTAGCTGTGTTTCACATGACCTGTGAAGCTTTTAAAAGAAATTTAAAGAAATGATTAAATCACAAAACATTACCACCCAAAACAGTATGGGGAAAAAAAAAAAGAATGTAGTGTAATGTATTTGATGTATATTTACCCACACTTCAGATTAATAGATATTTGAATTTAGCCATATTTGGTTAAGTTTTTTTGACATAATACCTTAGAAAATACCACCAACCACCTCCATCTCTTTCTTCTCCCAGAACAAACCATTTTTGTGAAACTGATATGGCGTTTGCCAAACATGTCTTATATTTCATATTTATCAATCCATAAGCAGTATATCAACGTGTGTGTGTGTGTAAAACTGTGTAGCCTTTTGCAACTATCTTTCTTCACTCAGCACGTGTATTTGAGAATGTGTCCACACGTAGAGATCTAGTCTGTTCATGCCACTGCCCTGTGACAGTATTCTTTGTCTTAGCCATAGTTTAGGTATTCATTTCCTTATTTGCAGACAGTTTGATAGTTTCCAAAATATTCTCTCTGGAAACAGTGCTGCAGTGAATGTCCTTGTTTCTGTCTTCTTTGCACACACACTTCATTTCTTTGTAATATAATCCTGGAAGTGGAAGTGCTACTCTTAGGATATGCCCATTTGAGCTTTACTAGGTATGTCAAATTGCTCTCCAAAGTGGTTCCACCACCTGGAGCTTTTTTGATATGCAGCTTCTAGGGCCTCAATCTCAGAGTTTCTGATAGTTAGTTCATAGATATAACGGTCTGGGGTAGATTTTAGGCACCTGCAGGGGTGTGGGTGCACTTTGAAGGGCCCCAGTTGATTCTGGTGAGCATCCAAGGGTGAGAAACCACCGTGTTAGAATGGCAGCTCCACGAGGACAGGAACTGTGTTTGTCTTACTCACTGTTGATTTCCCAGCTGTCAGCACAGCACCTAGCACATTTGCGGTAGATGCTCAATAAATAATTACTGATAACCAAATGAAGAGATGTCACTTGGCAGAATGGAAGAAGTACCTTGCAGGAAAGCGGTGCTCCTCCAGTTTTACTGTGCATCGGAATTACCTGGGAATCTTGTTAAAGTGCAGATTCTGATTCCGTAGGTCTGGGGTCAGTGGGGGGAGGTTTTGTGTTTCTAACAACCTCTCTGGCGATGTAGATGATGCTGGTTTGAGGAGCACTTTTAGAGCAGCAAGGCCCTAGGAAAAAACAAAACAATTTCTTCCATGTAGTTGTAA
>CM052449.1:3999770-4031040 GCA_028533085.1 Varecia variegata | reverse complement strand
AGACCTCAATTTTTTTTGTTACTAAACTTGACAGATACAGAATTACTCTATCTGCTCATTATATCGCCCTGTTTTCAGTTTCTGGACTTAGCTCACAGTGGAGTGTCAACACTTTGAGTAACGTTGCTGTAAAGGACTCCTTGCTCATCTCTTTTCTCCCATTGCTGCCCTATGTGGGAGTGGGAGGAGAGAGCACAGAATTTTATATTTTATATTTCACAGTCAGCACATTGCAGGATGCTTTCATTATATTAAAGTATCTCTGGTGGTGCAGTGCTGATTCCGAAGGGCTTGGTTTCCAAGGGCAGGGGTGCTGCACAAGCCGGGGGTGCTGGAGTTTGGTTTTCACTGACGAAGACCTTGAGCTTGTATGGGAGGCTGGGGGGATGAAATCACACTATCAGTGAGATTTGCAGAGTGGGCCGCTTTGACCTGAGGGCTTTGCCGGGATTCCAGGCTCCCCTGCTGCCTTTCCGGGAATTGATGGGAAGGGGAAGGGTACCCCC
Source organism: Varecia variegata (assembly GCA_028533085.1). Taxonomy (NCBI): domain Eukaryota; kingdom Metazoa; phylum Chordata; class Mammalia; order Primates; family Lemuridae; genus Varecia; species Varecia variegata. Next base: position 4,030,534 of record CM052449.1, on the reverse strand, counting down.
AGGCAAAGTAGGAGCCTAAGGGATGGCGTGATCAGGAGGCGTCTTGGTGACTTTGTAGAACACTGAATTAGGGTTGAGATTCTTGCTTCTGGATCGCTGAGTTCAGTGACTGTGAGTGACTTAGAACAGCGGTCCCCAACCTTTTTGGCACCAGGGACTGGTTTCATGGAAGAAAATTTTTTTTTTCTTTTTTTTTTTAGAGACAGGGTCTGTCACCCAGGCTGGAGTGCAGTGTCTCAGTCATAGCTCATGCATGGTTCCTTGAACTCCTGGGCTCAAGTGATCCTACTGCCTTAGTCTCCTGAGTAGCTGGGACTACAGGTGCACGCCATCACACCTGGCTAATTTTTAAAATTTTTTTGTAGAGATGGGGTCTTGCTATGTTGCCCAGGCTGGTCTTGAACTCCTGGCCTCAAGCAATGCTCCTACCTCAGTCTTCCAAAGTGCTGGGATTACAAATATGAGCCACCACACCTGGCCTGGTTCCACTATTCATTAGCTGTGTGAACTTGAATAGTTCCTTACCCACTCACTTTTCTTACCTTGAAAATAAGGGCAATAATGACATCTACCTCATAGGATTATTATGAAGATTAAAATGAGTACAATATACATAAAGTCACTGTCCTTGAAACAGTGACTGCACATAGTAAATGCTATTTATGAGTTGTCTGTTATTAATTCCTCCTCCTTAACCACCCTGGAATCCTGGCAGGTGACTCCTGACTCACCCTGAGATTTTGGGCTGCATCAGTTCATTTTTGCTTCACTTTCTCCATAAGACTGAAGGAATGATCCTCGTCATCAGGGGTTTGGGAACATTAGTCCTTTTGGAAACCAGTCCTGTATGTTCTTTTTGTACCTTAAGAACATAGTTGATAAGTAAAGTAGCCTTTTGAACGTGGACCTAAGAATGTGGTAGCAGCAACATTCACCTCTCCTGTCATCTACTTTAATTCGTAGTCTATAATTAATGACTTATTCTCAGTTTACTTAGACGTCCTTACATGTCATCTTTGGCTTTTCTTGAGTCCCTTCTCTGCTTTGCACAAACTTGAACGCAAGGCTCTGTGCCCTAGGACGCAGGTAAACGGCCACTTTGGGGAGATTTGGGGCAAGTTGGTTTACTTCTCTGGGACTTTTTAAAAAAGAATTTTATCTGCAGTGTGGTCCAGCTGTTGTCCAAGGACCCTTCCCAGTCCCTGTGTTTTTGGTTTAGTATGGCAGTGTTCTCGTTGGTTTTTACAGACCCTGTAATGCCATTGTTTCAGTTCTTTCCTCCTTGTGGGCAAGGATCTGTCTTTATCCTTTTTTCCCCCACAAGGAAGAAATTCTAACATGTTTTCCTTATAAATTGCTTTTTAAACGGATTTTTTTTTCTTATACCCATCTTATGCGTTTATGATTCATCCTTCCTGGGGGGATGTTATATTGTTGTTTGTTTCGAATTTTGGTAGCACCCCTTGGCAGCCATAGAATTGCTTTCAGAGGTGCTTTGAAGAGCTAACATTATAGTCTTCTTGTTGGAACTCATCCCAGCTCAGTTGCTATTTTTAATAAAGTTGGCTGCATTGTTTCTCAAAGGTTACCACATTTTTTACTGATGGAAATAAGAACTCTGTTTCTTACACTCCCAGACCCTGTGATTTACCCCCACAGGTACCGTCTCTGTTCCGCATCGGGTCATAAAACAGTTATTTTTCAGTCCCCCCCCCCATTGCCTTTTGTGTCCTGCTGGGTGCTGGCCATGGAAGTGTAGTCTCTTGGGCTTGTAGTACCCTTTGTAATTCATGTAGTGCTGACAACGTTCCCTGTTTTGCTTCCTTCGCTATGCCGCCCCGAGGAAGAGGCAGGTGGGTCCCAGCAGCGCAGCCAGGGAGAGGTGAAGCGGCTGTGATCAAAGCAGTTCATGCTGGGAGGAAAAGGTGGCCAAGTACACCTCTGAGGTGTGCGCCGTGGGCCTTGGGTGACTGGGCCGCAGGACGTTAGTTTACTAAAGTTTATTACATTTTTTATTAAATTTATTAAATTTTTAATAACAGAATAATTTGTTTATAGTAAAAAATTCAAAGAGTTGAGAAGGTAAAAAGAAAGTCCCTTCATGGCCTCCTCCTCTTCCGGCCGTCCACTGTTAGTAATTTCCCCAAGTATTCCTTCAGGAATTCGCATTAGGGTGTAGGCGTCGGATGCAGTGGCCTGGTCTGCGTTATTTGAGTAGTGCCAGGCACACAGCAGGGCTGGGTGTCTGCTGGTCGAGGGAACGACATTTATAGTATTATCCTACACACACCTCGTAACTCCTTCTAACATGTTTTTACTTATCTCTGGGTCTTAGACCAATTTTCTTAGCAGGACCTATAGGGCCACCTTACTTTGTAAGATAGGTACGTGGCATTCCATCATATGGAGTCCTAGGATTATTTAACCAGTTCAAGTTATTTCTCATTTTTTTCTGGTCCAAACCTGGCTGCAAGGACCATCTGAGACAGACTGCTGGTGGTCCTCTCCATATCCTTTTCATTTCTAGGGAAATGTTGATGGCTGTAGGATGCTCAGGTCAAGACCACCTTTGCCAAGCTCCCTTGCGGCAAGCGGTAGCCGTGTGTCTAGATTAGGTCCTGGCGGGCAGAGGTACCGTGTGCAGCTTCCAGGAGCATCCTTGAGAGGGGAGGAGCAGTCCTCTCCCTTTTTTCCTGCTTCCCCCCGGCAGAGTTTATCCGATGGCAGGAGCTGGAGTAGCCATCCTGGCTCTGGAGACAGCAGCTGACTCTTGCGGATGACAGCGCCGCCAGATGACAGGAGCCGTCATATCAGGCCTGCACTGCATCCTCTTGAACGTGTTCATGAAAGAGAAAAATAAATTTCTGTCTTGCTTAAGCCACACTTTCATTATTTGGGTGTGTATCACTATCTTCATCTCTTTTTCCACCTGTGTGAGTATATATGTAGGATAAAGAAAGTAGAATTGCAGGGTTGAAGGATGTGGTCCCTTAAACTTTTCATGATGCTGCCTAATTAATCTTTAAGCAGTTGTCATCATTTTCATCTCAGGAAACCTTCCCCGTCATGTCTGTGTTCTTTTATCATGAGAACACATTTACGTTTAACATATTTAATCCCTAAATCCGTTAAAGATGCACAAAGATTCACGTCGCCAATGGGAAAATGCTAGCATGTGAAGCAAGAGTTTGGTTCCAGGTGTCAGTATCAGTGACATTCTGTATCCATGGAAACCAGTTCTTAGAGAGTGTGTCTACAAAAGGGAAGGGAGAATGGGGGAGTGGTGGAGGGGAGCACTTGTGCCTCACTGAACAGTTGGTGGGGAGAGCACACATGTGTGTGTCCAAATCACACGTATGGAAGCTACTCAGACGGAAGCTACTTGGGACCACCGTGTGTCAGCCAGCGGGACGCAGCATTAGGCAGGTCAGACATGGCTTTTGCTCCCATGAGTGTCTAGTCTCGGGGATTGGACAGATGTTCGTAATCGTATAAATAACACTCGGGATGGATAAGGGAGACATACAGGATGCTGTGAGTGGGGAACGCAGGTTGGGAAGGGAGGGAGTATGTTAGTTTCTTAATACTGCTGTAAAAAACTACCACAAATTTAGTGGCTTAAAAAGAGGCAAATAGATCATTTCACAGTTCTGAAGGTCACACGGTGTAGCCGACTGCACACCTTCCGGAGGCTCCAGGGCAGAAACCGCTTCCCTGCCTTTTCCGGTTTCTGGAGGCTGCCTGTGCTCCTCTGCTCGCGGCCCCTTCCTCCGTCTTCAAGGTCGCCAGTGCGGCATCTGCAGTCTCCCTGTCTGACCTCCGTTTCCACCGTCACGTCTCCTCGCTGGCTCTGACCCTCCTGTGTCCCACTCCCGTGTGCGTGGAAGTGTAGACAGAGCAGCATGAGGAGCCCCCCCACCACCACCCCCACTCAGCCGCAGCAACTTCAGCCCCGTCTGCCCCCCCCTCCCCACGGATTGTTTGAAATCATCTGAGAGATCATCCGATTCATCTGCGAATGTTCAGAACAGACAGTTGTCTTAAACAGTGTAGCTCTGAGCGGGGAGGTGACAAGGTGGTGGCACAGGTGGGGGGGAAGTGTGTGTGTTTTCCAGGTGGGACATGTGGATGTGTGTTTGAATTTTGATGGGAAGGATCTGGTGGAGGAGGAGACATTGGCCTTGGACAAGAGAGACGTCTCCATCACTAACGAGAGAGAGGCACGAGTCCCTGTGTACTGGTTCAAAAAACTTGTTTTTCTGTTGAGTGGGACACCAGAGAGGGGCGAAGAGGATGGCAAGACGTCAGCAGCTTGGGGCAAGTTGGAAGCAGTCACCGTGGAGTGGAGAGTGAACGCACTGGAGGAACATTGGCGTGTGGGGCGTGTTGAGGGCTCCTTGAACTCGGTGAATTCCAGTGATCTGGTCGGCTCGGTGGTTTGACTTTTCCCCTCTGGCATCGCGCGTTTGTCTGGGTGTGTGTTCAGAGAGGTGGGTGTTTGGTTCATACTGGCTGGGCTTTTGCCAGGTGTTGTCGCCAAAGGGCAGTGGGTCTTTAGAAAAGCAGTTGAGACCCCGATCCGTAGACCCTCGCGGAGTGGGAAGGTAGTGGCGGGCGTTCTGGTGAGGTGCAAGTGTGGCGGTGATGGCGGCTTAAAGAAGCCGGTGGGACACGGCCTGTGGGTGTCGGGGGGACGTGAGGAAGGCAGCAGGCAGAGCGGAGCCGGGTGACCCGTGGCAGCTGCAGGCGAGGATGTTGGGTGGTGCCCAGATCCAGGGTGTCTTTGGGAGCGGGCAGCTGGAGTGGAGTGGAATAAAAGACAGCTGGAAAGTAGGACATTGAGCTGCTGCGAGAGCAAATGTGGGACAGCTCATCCCGGGGATGTTGAAGCCATCCAGGAGGATGGCAGGAGCTGCGGGATAAAGGCAGGTCTTCCCTGAAGGGGCAGCCAAGACGAGGGGGGAGGAAGGCGTCTGGACAGCGCTGGGAGTCGGGCCTGGGAAGGGTGGGTGTTTTGACAAGAGGGTGACGGTGTAATGGGCAGGAAGCAGTAGCAAGGATCAGGGCCAGCCAGCTTCTCCTCCTGACCCTTCCAGACCCAGAGGATGAGCAGGCGTGACCTGAAGGGTGGCCAGGAAGTGTTGGCCTGGGGAGAGCCACGTTTTGCTGGAGACACTGCTCACCTTCTTCCTTCGCTGTGCTGTGCCGCTCCTGGCGCACCGCCCGGTGGCCGCTGCCTCTCGTCCCCAGGGCATTGCTCACGGACACTGGCCCCTGGGTCTCTGTCCTTAGTATGAGTCAAATGGGAAATAGTAAGACAGTGAAAAGTAAACTCAACCTAGGAATTTCCAGATGGCAAAAATCATGGCCTGACTTGAATATGTTGCTACCTTGTAAAGAGAGATTTAATGAGCTCTATCTCCATGTGCTATACTTTGATATCCGACATTCCTCCTGGGCTCTAAGCCATGTTTTCTAATTTAGCTTGAAAAATGGCTATAGGTGTATTTAATATGCATTATTTACATTGATTTATGACTGAGATATAACTTTATTGGAATTTTTTAGTGATTTTTGTCTATATCATAAAAGCCTGCAGTCATTTGAGGTATTTCAAAAATGCAGCCTTGTATGTGGAGTGACATTATTGGGGAGGCAGCCAGCTGCACCCCACCCTCCCACACACGCGACAGAAAAGGTACTGAAACTGTCCTGCACACGAACAATCACCAACCTCACAGTCTCAGATGACGGGTAAAGGAATTTATTACTTTGGTGGGATAGTGCAAAGGAACTGGAAAACAAGTGGAAGCAAAGGATGTTATGATAAGGCAATGCAACGTGCCAAGTTTTTATTATAGTTCTGTTTGCTTAGAGTTGGGTCATTTTGCATTTAACGTTTGCTTGGTGACAAGTGAACATTTTGACTGGTTCTCACCCTCCTGAGATGAGATGCTAATTATGTTAAGTCAAGAATAAGTAGTAGCAGCAGATTATTTTTTTAATAAAATGTAAGTATCTTATTTTTAAAACACCTGTCTCCTGAATCCTTTAGTTTCTGTGACCTGTGAGTGTTCCATGACAGCCGGAGAAGGTGACAGTAGACAGAGACGTCGCTAAAAGGATGGTAGAGCCTCATGCCACCCACTCCTTAAACTACTTCCCTCATTGGACTGAACTTGGGTCACCTTTTCTCATCGCAGCCGGCTCAGCCAGGCCTTGGGGAGTCACAGTAATCAAATGCCAGTAACTGGCCACTAGTGGGGCTCAGTAAATGGTTTAGCCAATGGGATTGCTGTGCATGGCATTTGGTGAAGATCGTGGGCTCCCAGGTCTGACTCCTGGGTTCAGATCCCAACTCTACCCCTTACTATGGACCTTGGGCAGATTCTTCAACCCTTCTGAGTCTTAAGTTTCTCATCTGTTAAATGGGGAAAATGATAGTCAGGATTACAACTCAGCTCACAGGATTGTTGTAAGAACAAATAGCACATAGTAAGAGTACCCAGTAGCTGTCATTGTGATCATGGTGGAGTCTCATGTGGCTTACCAATGGGATGCATTTGGGAATTGTTAGATTTTAAATTTTATTTCTTCGTTATTCACAATATTCTTTGGACATTTTGCCTTCTCAAGAAGGCCTTCCCCAACCACTTTATATACAGCTGCGGTTATCCGCCCTCTGCCACCTGCAAGCCTGTCCTATACCCCTGTTCCCTGTCCTCTCCTGCCCTATTTCCTACCTTTTCTCCATTGCACTATCGTTTTCTAATACACTGTCCAACATGCTTTTTATTTCAGGCCGTCTTCATCTACTAAAATGTGAACTCCGCAAGAGCAGGCATCCGTGCCTGTTCTGTTCACTGTTCTAGTATCTGGCCCTAGACCCAGGGAATAGCGTGTGGGTTAGTGGGTACGCAGTGAATCTTCATCAGAGTGAAGAAAATGACTTCAAAAGTGGTCATGTGATTCTTTACGCCACCAAGTAGTACAAAAGCTGCTGCAGCTGTCTGAAAAGGCAATGTTTTATTCAGAAGTTTCCTTTGCTTGTTTGCCTCTCTTAAGCCTCCTTTCCGAACAGAAGATAATTGAAGGCAAGTAGAACAGGTCTGGGGGGATAACTACATTGGCTGAGAAGAGGAATAGGGCTGACAGTATTAACTCGTCCTCTGGTTTACCTCTGACACCTCTTCTATCAGCATGAACATCAATCACCAAACACCTTGTCGACCAGGGGAGATGCTGCTTTCAGTAGTGGACTCTCTTAAGTATCATTTTACTTTCTTGTTTCTCTTACATGTGACTGAACTTCTGCTGTTTTTCTCTTTTAGGGCACCAATGCCTCTGCTCTGGAAAAAGACATTGGTCCAGAGCAGTTTCCGATCAATGAACACTACTTTGGATTGGTCAATGTAAGTATTTAAAATGTATTATCTTTATTAAATGTCTTAGAGCAGCAGTCCCAGCCTTTCTGGCACCAGGGACAGGTTTCATGGAAGATAGTTTCTCCAGGGATGGTGGCGGAGGCAGCGTGGTAGGTGGAACTTAGGCGGTGATGCAGGCGATGGGAAGTGGCTGTAAATGCCGATGCAGCTGCGCTGGCCTCCTGCTGCGCAGCTGGTGCCTAAGTTTCATGCAAGACAGTTTTTCCACAGACCCGGCCTTGGGGGGCAGGAGGTGCTGCTTGCAGGGAGGGGGAGGTGGAGCTCAGGTGGTGACATGCTGCCAGGTTCCTAACAGGCCACTGACTGGCAGGGGGTGGGGGATTCAGAGACCAAATTTTAGAATATTTGAAGCAACTCTACTACCAATTTTTAACTAATTGGCCATGCTGTTCAGTTAGTAGAAGTGGCAAATGTTGAGGAGGGGGCAATTTAATCTATTTTTGAAAGTGTGAGCTATCCCAGAAAAAATGATTTAACACATTGACTGCCACACTAGAGACAAAAATGTTTTCCCTGGGGCCACGGTGTTTTGTTAAAGAAAATGATCCTAATTTGTTATTTTTTATTGTTTTCTGTATGTGAGTTATATGCAATGCAATCCACATTTTTAGAATTAAATTGTCAGTATTAATTGTAACATAAGAACATTAGCAAGTAAGGTTTTCAGGAAACAACTGCAGGGTTTTGCTTCACCTGGCCCTGGGCTCAAAACCAGCCTGAGTTAAATACAGCTCACAGGTAGTCAGTGTGTTAATTACTGCAGTTTTGGGCCAAATTCACATTTTTCTCTCCTGCGCTTTAAGGAATTTCCTTTGCACACATAACTTTAATGTGATTTTTATTAGTCTTTTCAGCCAGATCTTCTTTTACATGTTCTCCCTTTGTCATCTGATGAACTCTCCAGGCAGTCTTTGTTTAGTGTGCATCAGTACTCCTGGAGCCTGAGGAGTTCCCAGCTCATCACCAGTAACTGTTTAACATGTAACTTTGTGGTGTACCTAAAGCAGGACAGACTGTGTGGGAAAAACTGGGACCAGTTTATCTCAGAATTACTTGGCCTCCTGGTGCTGTAGCTCATGCCTGTAGTCCCAGCACTTTGGGAGGCTGCGGTAGGAGGATCACTTGAGCCCAGGAGTTCAAGACCATCCTGAGCAACATAGCGAAACCCCATCTTTACAAATAATAATTAAAAAAAAATTAGTGGAGTGTGGCGACACGCACCTGTAATCCCAGCTACTCAGGAGGCTGAGGCAGGAGGATCCCTTGAGCCCAGGAGTTTGAGGTTGCTGTGAGCTCTGATGACACCACTGCACTCTAGCCAGGGCGACAGAGCGAGACCCTGTCTCAAAAAAAAGTTTTTTTAAAAAACATTACTTGGCCTTATTTTACTTGTTCTCGGCAACAGTGCCCTTGTATGAGGCTAGACTTAGCAGGCTCTGCTTCCTTGGTAACTTGATGATAACCTAGTAGGAAGGCAGTTGTACCCCCACCCTCATGGGCTTTCTTCCTTATCTGATCTTTTTCTCTGGGGTGTAGGTTTTAAGTAACATCATGTATTAACTCATAAACACCTGGTTTTCTGGACAATTGCTCTGAGCATAGTCTGTCAGTGTCTGGGTGTGATAAGTAGTAATTTCCCCTGGGGAAGCTAGAAATAGTCTCTGCAAGTAAATGCTGCCTGTGATATAATGGAAAGAACACTGGCTTCAGTGTAGTACAGATGTAGGTTTGAATTCTGTCTATGCTGCTCACTGGCTGTGTGATCTTGGGCAAGTTACTTGCCCTCTCTGAGTCTCCATTTCCCTATCTGAAATGGGGATCATAATGGTTTCTACCCTTCGAGCTATAATGAAGGATAAATGAGAGCTTCTGTTTAAGACCCTGACGTGAGGCTGAGGCACACTGTGGACACTTGGTAAATGTTAGTTCCTTTTCTTTCCTAGGAATTGTCTGCTGGGTCAGGGCCAAGCATTACTGGAGGGAGTCTGGGTAGAGGTGAGATACTGAGCAGAAGAGAAAGAATAGAAGGAAGAAAGCTAAAGTACTGGAATATAGGGCGTCTTGTTGGTGCAATACTGACTTCTAATTTTAATACAAAGTTTTTAGCCATTATGCTCAGGCCTCTGCTTAGCCCCGTGAAGATAGTTATTCAGTGGGAATTCTGCGCTGGCGAAGGAAAACGCCAGTGCAGGCTGTGGAGAAAGAAAGCATTAAGGCCATTTCCTAGTTTGTGGAAGAACTGCAAGATCTATATTTATCAATAGCTTCATTTGTGTTCCCTTTGAATGGTGATTTATCGAAGTTCCAGCTTCTCTGTCAAAAAGAGGTTTGTCTCCTGTTACATAATGGTGTCAAAGTAGATTAAAATATAAAAATAGGAAGGCTTCTGTCTTAGCATGTGTAGAAATGTCATGTCGAGCATGGTGCAGCATCTGTTTTGCTCTTGGGTAAACGACACACAAGCCAGCCACCAGTTTTGAGAAGGTGTGCATGTTCTGTTTTAATCTTGCATAGCATTTTGTAATCTGTTATTTCCTGAGACTCTTTTCCTTTTCAATTTTACTGTGTATGAAAATCCTAAAGTGGTAGTCTCTGCCGTGTTCTCCCACAGAGCTGGTCTTCCAGCTGAAAGCCAGTGACATCTTTTCCCTCTGTTATCACAATCTCAGTGTCCACGCTGTGGGCGGGGTGTCAGGTGTACTGTGTGGGCCCCAGTCTGATGGCAGGAGACGAGGAATTTGGGTGGTATTGTACTGGGACAGTTGTCACCTTGGCAGAAGTAAGATCCAGGGCAATTTGGAAGTTGAGAGGGTGCGGAGCTGGGAGGGGGCCACGAGGGGGCCCTTCCTGCCTCTGTTGCTCTGGGGCAGGTGAGGAAACGTGGTCTGAGCCGGTGGGCAGCGTCACTTGGAAGCTTGAAAGAGAAAAACGGAAACCAGCCCCCATTCGGTTCAGGCTGTTTCAGCCGAGCAAGTGGTTCCTAGTTGCCGGATCTCTCTTTGACTTGGATTTTTATTTTCCCTGTCACGGGAGTGTTGGTGTGTTGCAAATGTGGCATCTTTTTTTTAGCCAGCTGCTTTCCTGGGTCTTCATATTATGTCGATATTTCTTCTCTCTTTTTACAAGCACCAGAAGGTCTCATTAGACTCTTTATTGAGGCAGAGTGTTTATTATCCTTTTAGAGACTTCTGTGGGCTAGAGAAGCACGAGAATTACAACATTTTTATTCATTTCCGTGTTGATCAGATTGTCAGTGGCCTTTCGTGAACCAGTTTTCTAATGCAAGCTGGACTCCGACGCGGGGACATCTGGGCCAGGTCGTGGAGGGTGGCCTTTTACCCTCTGCACCTGTTCCAGAGGTGGCTCGTCCCCAGAAGGTGACGTGAGCTGTCGCTGTTGTCCTTTGGCAGTTTGGAAACACATGCTACTGCAACTCCGTGCTCCAGGCGTTGTACTTCTGCCGGCCGTTCCGGGAGAACGTGCTGGCATACAAGGCCCAGCAGAAAAAGAAGGAAAACCTGCTGACGTGCCTGGCGGACCTCTTCCACAGCATCGCCACGCAGAAGAAGAAGGTCGGCGTCATCCCACCAAAGAAGTTCATTTCAAGGCTGAGGAAAGAGAACGGTGAGTAGTGTGCACCGTGACCTGTTTGAGGCTCTGCTCTGAGATAAGGACAACTGATGGGGTCTGTGTATCCTCAGAATGAAGAGCTGGTTTGTGTGTTTTTTTTTTTTGAAAAGGGAAGTGTTTTTTTTTTTTTTTTGAAAAGGGAAATAAGTGTGGTCAACTACTCAAGTATCATTTTTAAAACAAACATTATTTCTTCCCCACCCAGTATCCATACCACAAAACTGGATTATGTTAATAAATATGCTTTAAAATGCAGATTTGGCATCCCATTTTAGAACGATCTTTTTATTTGCTGCGTTCCGGATGGGATCATTGTAAGAGGAAAAAATGGTCCAAGGCAGCCTTCTGAGTGAGACGCTCATTGGAGTAAATAGGTTGGTGCAATAATTGGATAGAATAGTACTGTTTTATAAACTTGTCATAAGTGATTAAAGTAAGTGCATATTATCTAATCAGCACCTCTGCTGTTTTAAAAATAATACCACTGATTTTTATTTACCTAAGATAATTGAAGGATATCAATTGATAGCTTTGTATGATTAAAAAAAGTCCTAATTTTTCTGGCTTTTCTGTCTCCTTTTGGGGGCACGGTGGTAGAAACAAAGGTGTGTGTTCCAGAAGTTTTGTGTTGGTAATTTTTATGACCATAAAAATATTTGATTACGGCAACTAGTGTTTATCCTAGGTTCACCCGTACTCCAGCAGACTTGCACAGTTAATCAGATGTTTGTTTTATAAAGTCTTGTTTAATTTGATTGCTGTCTTTTGAAGCTGTTATAGTTGAACATAGCAGAATAAAAATAATTTGAGTAGCGAAGGAAGCAGAGCACTCGCGGTCTAGTTGTGGACGTGATTAATGATGAAGTCTCACAGCTGCATCCTCCTCTCGATTGTTGGTCCTTACGGCAGGGAACAGCAATCGGCTTCTGGAACCGTTTGTGTTTGGTGTCAGAACAGTGTCCGATAGATACACGCTCACACGTATTGCTCACCTCCCTTATGCGCTTCCCTTAAGCTGCTTGCAGGCTGGTCCAGGGTTTAATATGATCTTTGAGAAGAGACCCCAGTTGCTCTACGTAAATTACCCAATGAATAATTGATCGTTGGTGGTTACATCACATTAAAAATTGACATTTTATCAGAGAATTTATTAGGTAATTTCTGTTCTTTTGTAGAACAAATACAAATTTTAGTAGCTTTTTATAACCATGATGACTTTAGGGAGATGGGGAAATTTAATTCTTGGTGGTGGCACAAAATGGAAGTGCACAAAAATTCCTTTGGATCTTACTTATTGAAGCCGCATAGTAGAAATGAATATGTTTGAATTCCATACCTGTCCATCCGTTCAGTATAAAAACTGAGGCGTGGCACGTGAAACTAAGCATGTTCATTTGCTTTTCGAGAACCGGAGACTGAAGTGACGTCCTTCTCCTTTCCAGATCTCTTTGATAACTACATGCAGCAGGATGCTCATGAATTTTTAAATTATTTGCTAAACACTATTGCGGACATCCTGCAGGAAGAGAAGAAACAGGAAAAACAAAACGGAAAATTAAAAAATGGCAACATGAACGAACCTGCGGAGAATAATAAGCCAGAACTCACCTGGGTTCATGAGATTTTTCAGGGAACGCTCACCAATGAAACTCGATGCTTGAACTGTGAAACTGTGAGTATCGGGGCCTCTCGTGTAACTTGCGTGTGCACATTTATACGGCCTGTGTTGCATGTGCGTGCTGTGTGGCATTATAGCACTTAGCAGTTGCCTTCAGTATATGTGGATGGTCGTCTTCATGCATATGAAACTCAAGGGCAAACTTTTGCGAGCTTGTATCCCTCCAAATGTCTCTGGGCTAAAGCAGAGTAATGAAGGAAAATCTCCTTAAATGCTGAGTTGCTTTGCACCGTGATCAAACATTAAGGTTCATAAATTGGACTATTGAATTTTAGACCTTGACAAGTTATCTTGAAAAGATTTTGGTCATGAGGAGGTCATGTGTGGCTTAGAACAGACCATCACGCCACCATAGAGGGAGTCAGCTGTAGTATGTTGAACTTGAAGTCAGAAGACGGGTTTGACTCGTATTTTTATACTACAACAGTTAGCTGGGTATCTGGGGCGAGTCACAGTGCTGTTTGAGGCTTTGGTGAGCTTGTGTATTTCGATGGTTCTGGCATAGGGTAGGCACTTAATGTTAATTGAATTTGAAGACATTCTCCAGAGCATGGTTCAGGACGTCATAATTGCCTGGTATATTTAGTTTAAACTCTATGGGTGGCCTCAGATTTTGCTGGTTAAGAGCCCAGCTCTGGAGCCAGGCTGCCTGAGTTTGTAAGTGGGCTCTTCCATTCAGTAACTGTGGGACCCAGTGCAAATTACTCACCTCCTCTGTCCTCACTCTCCTCATCTGTAAAATGAGGATGATGAGAGTGTCCATCTCGTAGGGATGCTGGGAGGATTAAATGAATTAACGCTTGTAAAACACTTAGAACCATAGTTGGCACATAGCAAATATGCAATAAATGTCAGCTATTATTGTTATTTATTATAACTACTAACAACATAGAAAGCTTATAGTTTCACTAGGGGTCTCAGTTTCTTGACATTTTATGAAAAATTATGCATTTTTCTGGAAAGAGTAGCTTTCATCAGATTCTACATACTGTGTTTGTCATAACACAGTATGATAATGAGTGGCTTAAACAACAGAAACTTACTTCTCACAGTTCTGGAGGCTGGGCGTCTGAGCTGAGGGTGTGAGCAGGGTGTGGTTTTGGGTGAGTTCTTTTGCAGAGGGGCACCCTCTTGCTGTGTCCTCGATGGAATTAGAGGAAGCCAGCTCTCACTCACGTCTGTTTTTGTGAGGGCACTGATCCCATCATGAGGCTCCAGCCTCCTGACCTAATTACCTCCCCGAGGCCCCACCTGCAAATACCATCACATTAGGGATCAGGGTTTCCACCTGTGAAGTTTGGGAGGACACAGACATTCAGTCCCTTGCAAGCTGTGACCCAGAAATGGTTAAGAAATGTGGATCTACACGTCAACATCTATGTAAGAGGGGAGGCTTTTTGGTTTTTGGCAATTTTCCTTCTATCTTTTTAAACAATTTTTGAATCAACATTCTGATTTGCTTATTATGGAAACAATTAGAAAACATAGCTGAGCAAAAAAAGACTAAACATTACCAGTAATCTTCTCACCCAGAGATGATGAATTTGTAACACTTTCTAAAAATTGTGATCACATTAGCCCAGAGATAGCCCACTTGAACATTTTAAAACCTATCCTGACATTTTCTGCATATACTTACCTATCTAGAGACCCTCCTTCCCTCCCTTTCTCCCTCTGTTCTTTTATACTTTATATTCCAGTAAAATTCAAATGAATACAAAAGTAGGCAGAATAGTATGGTAAATCCCATGCGTGTATTTTCCGGGGATCAGTGATTATTAACAATGTGGCTCATCTTGTTTTCTCTCACGGCCCCTCCACCCTCATCAGATGGATTTATTATTAAGCCAGTCCCAGATGACAAATCATGTCATTTGTAATCTCTTCATTACATTGTTATTTCTAAAAGGTCTAAGAAGTCTTTTTTTTTTAAAAAAATAAGTATAATACCATTATCACCCCTAAAAACAATTCCTTTAAATTGTTATCCACTCAGGGTTCAAGTTTCTCTGATTATTGAAATTTTTTTTTTTTTTTTAGCAGTAGGTTAATTCAAATCAGGATCCAAACATGGTCCACACATTGCATTTGATCAGTGTTTCCTAATCTACTGTTTACCCTCCATACCCACCCTTTTCCTTTGCAATTTATTGGCTTTTTGGTTTTTTTTTTTAACACCTGCTATATTAAAGTCCAAGGCACTAAAGATATAGTGACAGCCTTGTCTTTCTGGAACTTCCAGCCTGAAGACATTAACAACGAAATGAATAATTAGTTATGTAATTATGATTGCAAAATGCTGTGAACTAAAGTACAGAGTACTCTGTGAGCTGATGATACGGGAACCAGCACAGTGAAGCATGACGGTTCTACATTTGTAGCCGGGAAACCTGCCCCGAACTGTACAGGTTTAATCCTTTTTGGTTATCTTTGAAATTAACACCATTACTAAATCCATCTTGTGGTATTCCGATTTTCAGGAACACTTAGATGATAGGCTCAGTCACATCTGTAGTTACTTTTGTGTTTATGAGCAGGTCAGCTGACTCCAACAAATACAAATATTGCATCCTCAAGTATTTATATTGCAGAAGCTATTATCTAGCTTTTTTATTTCCCGGAGGGTTACCATCATAGAGGAAGCCAGTGCCCAAAGATTCCTCTGAAAATTTTGTTTTTCTTTCTTTCTTTCTTTTTTTTTTTTTTTTTGAGACAGTCTCACTCTGTTGCCCGGGCTAGAGTGAGTGCCGTGGCGTCAGCCTAGCTCACAGCAACCTCAAACTCCTGGGCTTAAGCAATCCTACTGCCTCAGCCTCCCGAGTAGCTGGGACTACAGGCATGTGCCACCATGCCCGGCTAATTTTTTCTATATATATTTTTAGTTGGCCAGATAATTTCTTTCTATTTTTTTAGTAGAGACGGGGTCTCACTCTTGCTCAGGCTGGTCTCGAACTCCTGAGCTCAAACAATCCGCCCGCCTCGGCCTCCCAAGTGCTAGGATTACAGGCGTGAGCCACCGCGCTCGGCCTCCTCTGAAAATTTTGGATGATGCCATAGTATTTGTTATAATGGGATGCCAGCTGTTTATACTTGGTTTGCGGAAGTAGATGAGAGTGTGTGGGTGTGTCTCTCTGGCACATGGGGCAATCTGAAAAACCTACATTTGTTCCCCCTGAAATGATTAGGTGATTTGAGGCAAAAGTGTTCGTTCTCTGGAGTTATGTGGATATCACCTTCATTTTTTTAGATCTTTCAACTGGGCAGGATCCGAGGAGTCATCTAATCTTTTTTTCTACCAGTGCTGAGTCTGTTCTGTGATGTCCTGGCCAGTTGGTCACCAGCAACTGGTGGACCCTGTCCAGAGGCGGGGAACTCAATCTCCCAAGGCAATGCTCTCCATTTTTAGAAAGCTCTAATTGTTAGAAAGCTCTCTACTTTCTAAGAAAACACATAGCCGGCAGGCTTTTTCTGTTACTGTACAATGTTGAGGCCTCAGGGTGCAGCAAGACCTAACGGGAAGGTTTCCTCCAGGGGCCAAGAAACGTGGAGCCCTTTGGGCACGTCCTGTGCCTAGGGCAGACAGACCGCCTTTAGGTGGTGGTGTGGTCAGAATTGCCAGGTCTCCTGGTGGGATTAAACTGCAGTAGACCCTGAGCAGCAAATTAGCCCCTGGGGGCATCTTGCCATTGTCACTGCCTCAGCTGCTAGTTCCTCCAATTGTGGTCAATCTTTGTGCCAGCCTTCATGGTTTCAGAAAACAATGATTTTCTTTTCTGGGTCTCACCCTTTGTAAATGTTACTTATGATTGTAGTGCAAATGTCAACTGAGAGATTTATGGAGAGAAACAGTTTCATTCTGCAATAGACTTGGAGAGACTATTTTGGGGGTAATTCATGGCTGACTTTTCCAGATAGCCCTGATGAAGCCACTTCAGAACTGGGGCTTGGGGATTTTCCACTCTAGCCTAAGTGCTCCCTTGGTTATTCCTTTGTTTGGTTCATAAGATTCGTTAGGCCAGCTGGAGCTTAATTTTGTTGTTGTTTATTTTAATTTTCTCCCCATCTATTTAGGTTGAGTTTTTTGCTCTGCAAATCTGTGGTTTTTCAGTGCTTCTCAGTGGCATTTATAGTTGTTACTGGAACCAAAGGTTTGTTTTAAGAACTGCTTTATTAAATACCAGTTTTACAGGTTCTTATTGCTTTGTTTGCAGAGTTTCCCATTGACCCAGTAGAGCTCCTGAGGCCGTCATAGGCAGGAGTGGGGCTGGGGGGTGTGGGAAGGTGAGATCACACGCTCAGTGGAGATGCAGAGTCCCAGGGATTCAGATCGGCTGTAGCTGCCACTCTGGCCAAGCCCACCGTTTGGTACCACCTGAAGCCAGCACGTTGTCAGCTCATGGCTGAGCAGCCCAGAACTGCCGCCTGATCACCGTCTCTAAGCCCAGGAAAGGAATCTGGGGATTTGGAAACACGCATGCTTGTGACTTTCATCACTTAAGAATTTAGCAAGGCTCATGATTTGTTTATATGTCCTATATATTAATTTGTTTAATTAATTGATTTATAATTAATTACTTTAAAAAGAAGAGCAGGTAGGGGCTCTTCTAGCCTTTTTAAACTAGAGTTTTTGGGGGTTCCCAAAATTACCCAGAATTGAGGGCGAAGAAAGAAGAATAAGATGTATCCTGTCCTTGCTGAGAGTATGGGAGTCTCTTAGTGATAGATGTTTCCTTGGAGACAAGCTGGATTTTCACTGAGACCAGAATGAGATCCTTGTGTGTGGGAAGAAAATGGTTTTCTTTTCTGGCAGCTTTTTTGGAAGAGAGAGATGCAAAAAAAAAAAAAAAAAAAACCTCCAACCAACCACCCCTTCCCTGCAAAAATGAATCGCGTGGTCATTCATTGCATTTGACTGTGTCAGCCTAGGGCAAGGAGAGAGAAAAATCCAAGTGGAAAGGTTTAGTGCCATGTTTTGATGTTCCCTATAGGGTTGATTCACCTGAGCAGTGCTTTCTCATACTCTTAATTCTAGAAGCAGTTTGCATTTGGAATTGAGAATGGTACAGTAACTTTCTTCAGTTAATAAATTAGATTTTCTCCCTCTCCCTGAAATCATTAGGGAGAGAAAAATTTGCATTCAGAACAAAATGTTTTTCCCCTCCTTTGTATAAGAGCTTAGGTGGAATCTGATCCTAGCTATCTAATTTAGTTATGATTTCATTTGGTTGTACTCCTCTTGTTTTCCTTCACAGAAGGGCCATTTAGGTCAAGTAAAAAAGTTTTGCTAATTAAAAAATATACTCCCTGTGGATTATTTAAAAAATCAGAAACAGAAATGTATAAAAAAGAAAATAAATCATTCATAATTCTGCCACTTCAGATGCTGCTGTTGGCATTTAGATATCTTCTTATTTGTTCAGTCTTTAATTATTACTCATTTAGTAAATATTTATTAAGTACCTATTAAAGCTGGGAATTATCCATATAGCTGGGGGAGCTATATGGATATTTGATACTTTGAAACAACAGGGGAAATGCATGGACAGGAAGAGAAATCTGGTTGAGCTTTTATTACTGGAAGTTCCAAATCAAAACTGGGATAGGGATGAGGCTGAATTGAGCATTTGGGATTTTTCTCTAGATTGGCTTGTTTTCTAGGTAACTCTGGGTGCCAGTGAGTATATATAGCCACACATGACTGTTAACTGCAGTTGTGATTTTTGCTGCAGTTTGTGATTACTTATAAGTGTTCAAAGTTTTATCTGTTATGTCTACTGTGTATTTTGTGCCTAATATATTTTTTCCATTTTTTTTTGCTTCAGGTTAGTAGCAAAGATGAAGATTTTCTTGACCTTTCTGTTGATGTGGAACAGAATACATCCATTACCCATTGTCTAAGGTAACCTCATGAACTCTGATGTGGTTTGAGCTTTTGAACAGGCTAGTAAACAAATAGGGGGAAAGTCCTGTATTTCTTCAGGAGGCAAGCTTCCTTTCTTTCTCTCTCTTTCTTTTTTTTATTGTCCTTTATTTATTTCAAAATATTAAGCAGGTACAAATAGTTTCTGGTTACATGGACCACTTTTGTAATGTTTGACTCTGGCTATAGGTGTGCTTGTCACCCAAATAGTGTTCATTGTACCCATTAGGCAGGTTTTTGCCCTTCCCCTCATCTCCCCTCCCCACTGCTTGATTTCCACTGAGTTTTACTTCCCTCTGTGCACGTGTGTGTTCATTGGTTAGTTCCAACTTAATAGTGAGTACATGTGGTGTTTGTTTTTCCATTCTTGAGATATTTCACTCAGGAAAATGGTCTCCAGGTCCATCCACATTGTTGCAAAAGGCATTAAGTCATCTTTATTCATGGCTCAGTAGTATTCCATGGTATAGCTAAACCACATTTTGTTAATCCACTCATGAATTGATGGGCACTTGGGTTGATTCCACATCTTTGCGATTGTGAATTGTGCTGCAGTAAACATTTGAGTGCAGGTGTCTTCTTGATACAAAGACTTCTTTTCCTTTGGGTAGATACCTAGCAGTGGGATTGCTGGATTGAATGGTAGGTCTACTTTTTAGTTCTTTGAGGAATCTCCATACTGTTTTTCATAGAGGTTGTACTAATTTTCAGCCTCACCGACAGTGTATAAGCATTCCTTTCTCTCTGCATCCACACCAGCATCTATTGTTTTTGTATTTTTTAATAAAAGCCATTCTGACAGGAGTAAAGTGATATCTCATTGTGATTTTAACTTGCATTTCCATAGTGATTAGTGACATTGAGCATTTTTTCATATGTTTCTTGGTCATTTGTCTGCCTTCTTTTGAAAAGCTTCTGTTCATGTCTTTTGCCCACTTTTTAGTGGGTTGGTTTGTTTTTTTCTTGCTGATTTGCTTGAGTTCTTTGTAGATTCTGGTTATTAGCCCTTTATTGGATATATAACATAGAAATATTTTCTCCCATTCTGTAGGTTGTGTATTTGCTCTGTTGATTGTTTCCTTAGCTGTGCAGAAGCTTTTTAGTTTAATCAAATCCCATTCATTTATTTTTGTTGTTACTGTGATTACCATTGGGGTCTTATTCATAAATTCTTTGCCTAGGCTGATTTCTAGAAGAGTTTTTCCAACATTTTCTTCTAGAGTTCTTATGGTCTCATGCCTTACATTTAAGTCTTTTATCCATCTTGAATTAATTTTTGAGGGTGGTGAGAGATAGGGATCCTGTTTCATTCTTCTGCATGTGGCTATCCAGTTATCCCAGCACCACTTATTGAATAGGACTTCTTTTCCCCAGTGTACGTTGTTGTCTGCTTTGTCAAAGATCAGTTAGCTGTAGGTAGGTGGTTTTATATCTGAGTTCCCTATTTTTGTACCATTGGTCTATTTCTCTATTTTTGTACCAATATCATGCTGTTTTGGTTACTGTAGCCTTGCAGTATAGTTTGAAGTCTGGTAATGTGATGCCTCCAGATTTGTTCTTTTTGCTTAAGATTGCTTTGGCTCTTTGGGCTCTTTTCTGATTCTAAATGAAGCGTAGAATTATTTCCTCTAGATCTGTGAAGTATGACGTTGGTATTTTGATGGGGATTGCATTGAATCTGTAAATCACTTTGGGTAGTATGGACATTTTAACAACGTTGTTTCTGCCAATCCATGAGCATGATATATTTTTCCATTTGTTTGTGTCCTCTGTGGTTTCTTTCCTCAGTGTTTTCTGGTTCTCTTTGTAGCGATCTTTCACCTCCTTGGTTACTTATATTCCCAGGTATTTTACTTCCTTTGTAGCTATCATGACTGATATTGAGTCTTTGATTTAGCTTCCTTTCTCTTAAACCAGTATGATTCTATTATTTTCTGTTTCTCCTTTCCCAAGAGAGATTAAAAATAAGTATATGTGGTCTAGAGAAGAGTCCCGCTGAGAAGAGAGAGGATGAAGTGGAAGTCATTAGTCATTGCATTTAAAAATAAATTTTAATCTTTAATACAGACGGATGCTTTGTCTTTCATGTGGCAGTGTCTCTCTGTCTCATACACACTCACAAAATTAAGTTAGTAAATGCTACAGATGCCCTACCATTACTCTTTCTTTTTCTAAGATAATCTATTTTATTTTAAAAATTACACACTTTGGGCTGAGAACCCATGAGGGAATTACCTTTTCCTCCATCTTTTTAGCATTCTGTGGAGCTCATTCATGGAAAAAAAATGCCTCCTCGTTAGGGTTGAGCGAAGGGAAGGAGCCCAGCGTGTGACGGTGCTACTTGGCCAGGGTTGCTATAGATACCGTGCAGTTGCCTGATGCGCTGAAAGTGTGTTCAGAGTTGCCGTGAAGACAGGACTCCTCTCCCCGCCACTCCCTTCTTCCTGTCTAAGTGCTTATTCCAGACACTGGGGATGGAGGGGTGGAGCCCAGACGAGGCCTCCGCTCTCTGGGTGCTGCACTCCAGTGGGAACACACAGGCGATGGTCAGGGTTTCAAAGGCAATAGAACAGGTCTGGAGAGTGGCTGGCGGTGGGGGTGCCGGCGTAGGAGGCGTGGCCAGGGCGGGCCTCCCCCAGGGTGCAGGGTGTCCCAGCTCAGACATGTTTCATAGTGTCATAAGAAGGCACCATGGGTTTTTGTCGGTAAGCACCAGGGGACAGAACTGTCCTTTCAGGAGTTCAGGCTGCTTGGAACCTTTCAGAAGGATGAAGGCACTTGCTGTGGTGGCTGAGCGTCGGAAAGCATCTTGCAGGACAGGTCACCAACACCCGCGTGGAAGAGCTGCTTGGCTCACGTGGGTGTGACGTGTTGTGTGGGCCGGTGGCCGACTGCCTTCCCGCTCACCAGGCTCTGAGGGTCTCCCGCCCCCGCCACGCCCGTTACCTCGGGGTTCCCTGTTGGTTTGCCGTCTCAGATCCTGTCCCCAAATGCCGCAGGTCCAAGGATCCAGGACAAGTGTGTTATCTCTGTTTGCAAACAGTTTTCTAGGCCAGGGTGGACTCTTTGTCTTCGGAATGGTTCTGTGTATGGCCGGGGTTCCTAACGTGCCTGTGAAAAGAAGCCATTTTTGATGTCCCCGATGTTTTATGCTCACAGGATGTGGAAGAAGCTGAGGTTATGCCACTGTCGGGTTGCCATGAGGGAATGGGGAAGGTGTCATTTGCCCGTCCCCTTCTTGGTGAGCGTCTGGAGTTGGGGAGGTCGGAGGCAGGGAATCCCGTGCAGCGCCCTGTGTTTAAGCAGCACTGGACATTTCCTGTTGTCACTGGTGTGTCACACTGTGAGCCGGGTGAGGGCAGGTGCCGTCCTCGGATCTGCAGGACCTCGCCCAGGGGGCTGCAGCGAACACCGGGGGATTTAGTGAGTCATCTGGGTAAGTGGTAGCATCAACACCATTCAAGTAACAGTCTCTGTTTAATGCAATCGGGTCACTCCGGTACTAGGACACTCTTTATGAATAAGGAAATGTCAGACTTTTCAGGACCTGGGGTGTTATTACATTCTGTGTATCCTCCTCAGCCTTTGAAGCAGCCCACAGAAATGTTAAGTAGAATCTCATGACCGGAAAGGAATGAAAAGCTATGACATTTAAAAGATGAAAACCCTAAGTAGCACAGTAAAACATCATGATAAGGCAAATCCTCCCATAACAAACACAATGGCTTTTGTTCTCAGAAGGAGGCAGGCTCAAGTTTTGTCCTCTGGGAGGCAGGGAGTGCTGGGGAGGAGGCGGTGGGCCGATAATTTGGGTTTTTCTTAGTCCAACAAAAGAGCAGTTGTGTATGGTTTACATTTCACTGTCTTTACTTTTGTGCTCTTTGAGAATATGGACTACCTGAGACTCACTGTTTTTCAATAACTGTGGAGTAATATCACCTTCCATGTTACGTGATTGACTTTTTTGGACCTGACTTAGATTGTTGTGGTGGGCTTTTATAATAGGTAGTATCTTTCTATTATAATTTTAAATTTCCACCTTACAGGTACTCTCTGTTAAGTCCTGATTTTTTCCAAATCAGTTGGAAACCCTAGTTTTTATCTGTTTGTGTGCCATTAAATAAAGCTAAGTTTGAAAATCTCTTGTGGTGAATTCACATTCAACGAGAAGAGTGTGTCCAGTAGACAGGCGCTAATGGCACGATGGCACCTGGTCTCAAGGGTCTTTTCTGATTATTTCTTTCTTTGCTTTCACTGAAGAATTACCCTGCAGATAGTAAAGGGGTTTGAAACATGGTCTACCAAGTATGTCTGGACATTTTTAAAGATGAAAATGCTTTTTTCTGCAGAGACTTCAGCAACACAGAAACACTGTGTAGTGAACAAAAATACTATTGTGAAACGTGCTGCAGCAAACAGGAGGCCCAAAAACGGTACGTAAAGGTTTAGCTTGTAGCCACGGGGCTCTGGGCAAGTCAGTTACCTGCGTCGCCAGTAAAACCAGGCAAAGAATGCTGACCTTGGAGAGTTGTCCATTTGACCAGCTGTTTGCTATTGGTTTGTTCATTTGGCAAATAATTACCAAGTGCTGTGGTGGGGCAGAAACAATGTGGATAAACAAGTGGTGATCAAATGCAATCACTGTCCTCTTAGGATTAAAGACACATTATATAGAGTACTTAGCACCCACAGTGCATAATACACAGTAGACACCCAGTGTTGTTTGTATTAAACATTGGGATGTCTAATTTAGAGACAAAGGTTAAAATCTATAACAGGCAGTCATGAAGAAATCAGTCACACCCAGTTGTAGGGATAGGTGACAAGAATTGATACAGGACCCAGGGTTCTCCATCTGTTTACCAACACCACCTGTCACGGCTCTTGGACAATCTCAGATAACCAGTTGTTCATTATTATCTGCCCCCAGAAGCCAAGAAACTTGACATTTTAATCCAGTGAGGCCTTACCGTGAGCTAAATACATCTTGCCAGTGGTTCCGGAGTGTTCAGGGTAGCTTGCAGCTGGTCAGTACGGCCGTCTGGAATCCTCAGGGGTCTAGATTTGAGGCTGAAATAATTCCTCTGCCCAGACACGGGCATCTTTTCTTGCTGCATCCAGACTTACGGCAGGTCAGTCGCTGTGGCAGGCAGGAGTGAAGGTGGTGAGTAGGTAGCGAGAGAACTTAGCGTCTGCTCCCCGTCCTTACAACCTGAGTCTGCCCGTGGCCAGCCTAGGTGTTCCTGTGTGGCATTAAAATGTTTTCTTTTCAGCCCTGGAGGTTTTACACATTAAAATGTCACGTGTCCCTGTAAAATAGGGGACTCCCCATAATTCTTCCTACCAATTTTTTATTTTGCTTATTTTCATCAATGGGGTTTGACCTTCATAGACTCCTTAATGTTCTCTTAAAATTTGTTTGTCACAAATATGTATTGAAAATGTTCACAAACTTAACAGCATTTACACTAATTCAGTACATTCATAGAATGGAGAATGGAAGGTAATGGGAGACCCTCCGTTCCAGCCATGTTCTCTACGAAAACCATTACCGTTGTAACTTTTTCCTGAGGAACGTTAATGGTCGTCTGGTGAAAAAAAGCTTTCGGTGTTGATGTAAGTTTGGGAAATGCAGCATCAAACAGAACGGTTTTCTTTGCTGCAGAATTTCTCAAACCTTCAGTCTGGTAATGCACATAGAGGATCTTCCAAATAGAAAGCAGCGTTGTCCAACTTACCTGGCCAGAGATACCCACGTCTATGAACGTCTCCAGGGTTCTCACGAGCCGTTTGGGAGATGTAGCCCTGAGCCAGCCCCTACATTTTATAAATGAGGGGGCCGAGAGCCAGAAAAGGGGAGTGACTTGCCCAGCGTGACAAGAGCAAGGGTGAGAGTGAGCCCGGCACACCTGGCATCCCGGTGCCTGGGAACATGCGTCCAGAGCATCCTCCTGCCGGGTCTCAGGGCCTCTAAGTCCAGTTTGCACCCTCCCGCCTCGTCCTCTTCCCAGCTTCCTGTCCTCAAAAGCTCTCAGGCCTCCTCCATGGTGTCGGGGCAGATTGTCTAAATATTGCTCCTCTCTGGGAGGTAGAAGGCAGTGACGGAGAACAGTTGCACGTCCTGTTTTTATTGGTGCACAAATTCTGGAACTTCTCCTTTGGCCAGAGAACACTCTTGCACTTTTCTATCCCTGGCCATGCTCCAGGTAGCCAGGGCCGTGACGTGAGTCAGCCGTACGTAAGCAGGCGTGCTTTACCCCTGCAAAACCGTTTGGTTATTTGCTGCTTCGAAGTTTGTTAGGTTCCCTCCTGCTCTCTGCCGTGCAGGGGACAGTGCGTTTATTCTGTCCCCTCACAGGTGTGGGGGTATAGCTGACGTTCTGTTTCATGGTTTCTCAGGATGAGAGTAAAAAAGCTGCCCATGATTCTGGCCCTGCACCTCAAGCGGTTCAAGTACATGGAGCAGCTGCACAGGTACACCAAGCTGTCTTACCGGGTGGTCTTCCCGCTGGAACTCCGGCTCTTCAACACCTCCAGCGACGCGGTGAACCTGGACCGCATGTACGACCTGGTCGCTGTGGTCGTTCACTGTGGCAGGTAAAGGCAGGCCCGGAGCGGGTGCGAGGGTTGTGGCTTTGCTGAAATGGACCCAGCCACGCCCTACCCGGGCCGTGGCACTCAGTACTTGTCGGAATCTCTTCCACACTCTTACTGATCATCTCAAAATGCATGTAAACACACCTACTGACATACATAAAATAAACTGCATTCCAGTAACGATCATCTAAATGCTCTATCATGAGGGAGATAATATCCATTGGATAGAAATGATGCTTATGAGGAATTTGAAATAAATGCTTATACTATGATTTTAATTTTTTAAAAATAAAAATTGCATATATAGTATGATCTCAAACATTTTAAGATGTGTGAATAAAGACTAGACGCAATAGATCACGCTTAATAATTTTGTGGCATTTTGAGTGATTAAAATATATTCTTTTTTTTTTTTTTATAGTATTCATTTTTATTTCAGCTTATTATGGGGGTACAAAAGTTCTGGTTAGATATATTGCCCATGTCCCTCCCATTCCCCCGAGTCTGAGCATCAAGCGTGTCCATTCCCCAGACAGTGCACATCGCACTCTTCTTGTAGGTATACACCCATCTCCTCCCCCACCCCCATCCCCCCATAAAATATATTCTTGAATATTCTTTGTTATTTTTGGTCTTTCCCCAAAATTCTGTAATAAGTACATATTCAGAAAAGAGAGAATAAGGGAGAGAAGCCTTCTAGATATGGAGAGGCAAAGTGTTTTGCTGAAAGTCCTTTGAGTAGATAGTATTTTATTCCATAGTTTGGTATAAGCATGGAAAAGTAAATTGAAAATTGGGCTGTTTGTTATCCTTTGCTCACTGGGGCGGATTTGTGTTTTTTCCTGCAGTAGGCGTAGCTCGCCCCAGCCCTCCTCGGTTTTTTGTCGGGGCCTGTGTGGAGCTAGCATCTTTTCTTCTCCATCTGCTGGGATCGGATTATATATTCACCACAGGGAGGGATACCATTGCCACGCAGAGGAGTGGGTTGGTTTATTTTTCACTCCGTACTGGGGTGGACGATACCAGAAACTGTAACTTCACATCTGAAGCACCCCATGGGTTGTCCTGTGTGTACTAACTTTAAGTCACTGCATGTTTTCTTACATTCTCAGTTAGTTATGTTTATTGGCTAGTTATAAGCCAGCTTTGTGTTCTCCCTGAAGAATAGTTCTAACAGTTAAACAGTTATTCCTTTTTTTTTTTTTTTTTTTTTTTTTGAGACAGAGTCTCGCTCTGTTGCCCGGGCTAGAGTGAGTGCCGTGGCGTCAGCCTAGCTCACAGCAACCTCAAACTCCTGGGCTCAAGCAATCCTCCTGCCTCAGCCTCCCGAGTAGCTGGGACTACAGGTGTGCGCCACCACACTCGGCTAATTTTTTTATTTTTACTAGAGACGGGATCCTGCTCTTGCTCAGGCTCCTCTCAAGGCTCCTGGCCTCAAGTGATCCTCCTGCCTCAGCCTCCCAAAGTGGCAAGTTTTTTTTAAACTCTTGTTTCCTGGGTCGCATGCCAGGATCTGAAGATACAGTGGTGAAAAGACACACAGTGCAGGGGCCCTGCCCTCGTGAAGCTTAGGATCTAGCAGGAAGGATTAGTTAATGAACAAGCGAACGCCCAGCCTGCCACTGCCAAAAATAAACCGCTGCAAGATCAGTTAAGATTTTGATTAGCGCTCTGGGGAATAAACAGGTGAGAGAGTAATGGGAGATCCTCTTCAGGTAAGGAGGTCAGCAAAGGTTTATCTGGGGAGGTGCCCTTTGATCTGAGGCCTAAGCACGTGTTGCAGTGGGCCGAGGACACAAGTGCAGGGGAGGATCGTTTCCCACAGAGTCACAGCAAGTGCAGGGCCAGGACGGGAAGGGCTGGAGTGCGGGGGGCCGGGGAAAGAGCGGCAGGAAGAGATCATTTGCATCATCTTGTGTTTACAGGATGATGTAAACTGAGGGGGGAAATTCAGCTTTTAAGCGGTAACAGTGCATTAAAAAACAGCTCTAGATACAGGATTAAAATCCTCTCAATCGTGCAAATCGAATATAACTACATAGTAATAGCCGTTTATTCTTTCTGCTTTTTTCTGTATAGCATAGTGTACATAGTGTATGCCTTTTTATGTTAGCTCTTGTTATTATGCATTTTGCTTTGTTAACGTCTTTCTAAAACTTAGATCACACCACCCCTCAGAATCCCACTGCCAGGTCTCACATCTCGCCGTGCTGCCCCTGTGGTCTCCCCTCTGCGCCTCCCCAGCTCTGGCTGCTCTGGCTGCCTTGCTGTTCCGTCCCCAGGCTTTTGCACTTGCTGTTCCCTATTCCTGAAACTTCCATCCCAGAGTCACGTGGCTTCTCCCTCCTCCCCCGATGTCCTTCAGGGAGATTCCTTCTGCTGAGACCTCACATTGTCAGAGAGGCCTCCCTTCACCACGCTCTGTCAAATCCCTCCTCCCTCCCTCACTGCCCGTTATCCCGCTCAGCTTCTCTGTGACACTTATGTATTTACATGTTTAGTTTGTTGCCTACCCCACCCCCTACCCCGAATCCCGAGCAAGTGAGGACTGTGTTTTGTTCACTGCTTCTTCCCCTTGCTCCAGGGTAGGGCCTGGCGCAGAGAGGGGACACAGGAATCATTCGCTCCTATTTGCTGAATTGGAGTGGCCGTCTTCCCGCTGGATCGAGTTGGCGGAAGACATCTCCGCACACTCCTGTGCTCCCTGTGTCCAGCACGCTGCCAGCACCTGCCGCTCTGCTAGGAATCGTGGACATAGACACGAATCATACCAATTTACTTATGCTGATGCCATAGTTTTTTCCCCGGGTGAATCACTGCTTATAGAGAACGTGGAGGAGTTTTATAAAGAAGTAAATGTTCACTTGGAAACTTCCTCTTGTTTGTTCTTTTCCAGTGGCCCTAATCGCGGGCATTATATCACCATTGTGAAAAGTCACGGCTTCTGGCTTTTGTTTGATGACGACATTGTAGAGGTTGGTATGCAGACGATAATTCAGTTGGCACGGGGCATGGGTGGTATTCGGGGGGATGTGTATGTGTGGACATTTTAAAAAAATAGGTCTGTTTCCCCATAATCTGACTTGAAAACCAATTCCGTAGAGAGGGAGGAGAGGTGTGATCCTGGATGCATGAATACTGTGTTCTTGTTAACTGACCAGCCACAGACAAGGGGTCCCCGTATCTCTGTGCCACCATCAGTCATGTTTACGTGTAAGTCTGGTTTCCTACCATGGCCAGAGCCCTGTCTGGTACACGGCAAATAAGAAGACTTTGGAGTTCTAATAAAATTATTGTAACAGTTTTTTCTCACATTGATTAATTGTTCAAAGTACTTTCTTTCAGTCTGTTGGATCTGGAAATCTGTACGTTATACCAAAGCATTCCATATATTGACTTTCATTGTAAAGGAATGCTAACCGGAGGGACTTCTACACCCAAAGACATGGTCTATTTTTAACTCACTAGGCTGTTTTATTGGAATAACACTACGGGAAATGAACTCTGGTGGCTTGAAAAAACTAAGGTTATTCCCAAGACCCTCCAGTTTACCGTTTGAAAGAGAGAAGTCCTGGCTTCTTCAGAGTGCCCACATGCAGTTCCTGAAAGGGTGGCCTCCTTCCTCAGCAATTTGCAATTTATGAAATAAATGATGTCCCTCTGTCAAGTCTATGGAATTAGCCATTTGCTGTTAAATGTTTCTAATCTTCATTTTATAGTAAATAGTGTTCCTTGCATTTTGTTGTATGTTCCATTAGTTTTTCTTCCCTTTCCCCAGGAATCTTGTTAAATAATTGTATTATTTTATTTCTCCTCTGTTGCAGAAAATAGATGCTCAAGCTATTGAAGAATTCTATGGCCTGACATCAGATATATCAAAAAATTCAGAATCTGGATATATTTTATTCTATCAGTCAAGAGAATAACTTAAAGAACTGCGGGACTAATTCGAGCAGGGAAAATGTTCAAAGCACTATCACCCGGTTTCTCTGCAGACTTTCCTCTTCCCCAGCGGCCCACTACCGGTATCACTCCAAGTCCCCATGGTCTGGCTGTGTTAAACTCTCTCCCGTTGTTGTTTTCACACGCAGTGCTACTCTTGATTTTATTTCCGTCTGAAGTAGAGTTAACTGCAATCAGATAGTAGGAAGATTCATATGAATAACAGTTGCTGATTTCAGGATTGGGTGAAGGCTGTGCCACTGGTTACCGTCTGGTTGAATTAGAATGACATTTGCCATGAATGTCTACAGTCTGTTTGGGGTGTTTGCTGAACTTCTAAATGGCTTTCAGGGGTCTCCTTACGATGCATTCCTTTAACTTGTCCCTGGAAGCATTGCTGCCCATTTTCATTGCTCTTCCTCTTTTCCGTCACAAGCACAGAGAATTGGGTAGCTGTTCACCTTTTAGGGCTGCGACGATAGCTTTAAGTTTGTGCCGGCAAAAATGTTGAACAGTGAGTAACCTCAAGACTAAAAGCATTCTCCACGTGGAACAGGGTGAAGAGGAGCTGTTCGTGGTGGCCGTGGGTGGCCGGCGTCTGCACCACGCTGTGCTAACCCAGCCGGTAGTATTCCAGGGGCTGAGAAGGTATGGAGCTCAGGGCAGGCAAAGCCAGAAGGAAGTGTTTGTGGACAGTGAAAATTACTTTTCTTACCTTTCTACCAAAACCAAGTTTCAGGAAAACAACTCTGTGCTGTTGACTTTTAGCGACCCTTTTCTTCTGTAAGGTCCCGTGAGTTGTGTTTATCCCGTATCTGGCACTGCTGAGCTTCTCAAGGTATCTTTCCAATCCTGCTGATGCCCCGCAGCCGTGGCCGCAGGGCTGGTGAAACTCCCCTTGGCCAGTCAGCGCCGACATCGTCTCCACCAGGAATAACAGGCACCACACCTCGACAACCGTCCGCACATCCTACAACTTAATTTCTAAACATACTCTGTTTACCGAGGCACTGGCCGGTCCCAGGGCAAATACGGAGGCTCCCTGGAGGGAGGGAGGGCTGGAGGTAGCTGGGTGTGACGGGGGCAGAGGAAGTGTCAGTGGGCGGGTGGAGGGTGGACAGACGGCAGCGGTTTCTCTGGCTCAGACTCCTAGAATGCTTGACAAGACAGTGTTTTGAAAGAACCTCATCTCACTTATAGTTTTACTTTATTTCACTTGTGTTATATATGTATTTATTAGAGCATTTGAGTGTTGGTACCTTTTATTAAAAGGGTCGGTTTGCTGTTTTGCCCTTGGGCTGGTTTTTGTTTTCCTACAAATACTACAAGTCATATAGATCTTGGCTTCCTTTGGGAAATCACTTGACTTCCATACACTATGTTATACTGTGAACATGATATTTTGTTACCTAAAGCATCTGCTAACGAACATGCAAACGTTTGGCATAATGTGAACTGAAATCGAAAATGTTAGTGGCCATTTTGCAACAATGAAGAGGATAGCACTTTATCTAGATGAAAACTGGATTTCTTGTCTTTGAAATATCTTCAA
>CM052449.1:3975312-3999270 GCA_028533085.1 Varecia variegata | reverse complement strand
GGAAATCACTTGACTTCCATACACTATGTTATACTGTGAACATGATATTTTGTTACCTAAAGCATCTGCTAACGAACATGCAAACGTTTGGCATAATGTGAACTGAAATCGAAAATGTTAGTGGCCATTTTGCAACAATGAAGAGGATAGCACTTTATCTAGATGAAAACTGGATTTCTTGTCTTTGAAATATCTTCAACCGTTTATCACTCAGAATTTAAATAAGCATGCCAACATTTCATTTGTTCATGCTTGAAGTGAAACATTTTACTTTTCACTGGAGAAGACAAAACAGGGTGATGATCTTCATGTTACTGTTTTATACAAGTGATGAAAATGTACCTTGCCTTGTTTAGAGGCAAATTCATATTTATAAATATTTTGTCTTTTTTTTCTTCCATGAAACATATGCAGTACCTGGAAGGTGAGTCTTTATTCTTTATTTTAAGGAGAGGCACTTTCCAATGGAAGGTAATTGATAGAGGGAAATGTTTGTATTATATATAACCCATATATTTGACAGCAAGTTACAAAGTTTAAGAAAATGATGGTTGATCTCTAATATATTTGGAACTGATGCCTAAGAAAACTATTAAAATTACCTTTGAAACGTCTGTTGAAACTAATTTATTTTTAAAAAGTTTCAATTGGAAGCCTGTTGAAGTAATATTGAAATGCTAAGCCATAAGTTTAGTACATTTCTCTTCTGTTTGGGTGTGTAAAAAGTTTTTCCCAGTGACTTAAGTCATTCCTTTTCATAGTTAGCTAAAATTCAGTCTTCATGGGTAGATTTTTGCAATAAAAAAAGATAAGTATGGAAAATATTGCAAAGACATTAAAATGATTGTGTGGTGCAGGAAAAAAAGACCAAAACAGACTTCTCCAGGGACACTCCATCAGTTTTTATAAAATTTAGAGCTATCTGGTCATTTTTTCCCCCTCTTCTTCAATAAATGAAACAAACACAAGGCAGCTACATCCCCCCCACCCCTAATCATTTCTCTTTATGTAAAGACAATAGCACGCAAAGGCTTCTTAATTTTTCATCCGTCATTTACGGTGTAAAGCAGGGAACGGTGTGGGAGACGGGCCGTACTGAGGTCAGCAGCAGCACAAGGGCTCAGCAGCCAGGGGTTTCACGTGTGTTTTCCGGCGGGAGTAAGGAGGCTGCCATATTGCTTTTAACCGCTGGGTGTTTTAAAACAAGTTGCAGCGTTTTACATGTTAAAAAGAAATATCTGCTTTATTGGTTACTTACTAGTTTAGCATCTAGATTATGGTACAGTGTGCTGAAAAGTCATTTGTATCAGAGCAAATTTTGCTAAGATGCTGACCTCCGGTCCTGTTATGTTGATGCATTTTCCATTCCAAGGCGATAGGAAGTGGGCTGGGTTGAAGAGAGCAGGGAACAACACAAGCAGGGCGTTGGTGTGACTAGGAAGCCAATCAGATTTGATTTCATGGCCTGGTATATTTTGCATTTAAGATGAAATGGAAAGAGAAAACGACAGAAGTGGTCCCTATGCATTTATTTTCATGGATACCCTTAATTTCATGGGCATGCCTAATAATGAACTATGTTCTAACTGGAGCCGAGGGCTTATTTTAGATATTGGAGTGTAGCTTTATTACAGAGGGATTTTATCTTTAAACATTGCATTTTGATCAACTTTGTATATTCATGTGTATAAAATACTGTGCACTAAATGTTTTGCCCTCATTTGCTATTCCATGGTCAAAGCATTTATCAGCACTGTTGTGATTAACTCATGTAAATGGCATGGGTCAGGGAAAATTATTTCCTACTTTTCTGCCTAATTAAATTTGTTTTCCAGTATTACATTAATTTATTTTTGGCTTCCATTTCTGTGTAACCAAAATAGTTACTGTATTTGTGTGGCATTCTTATTATTTTCTTGCTTAAAAAACATTGTAGTTTTTATTTAAAATAATCTGTACCTTAATTTTTTTTAAATGTAACCAATTCAAGCACTTTAAGCAATAATGTCAATCTTGTGAAATTTCAATCAGTTTAACACCCTAAAATTGTTTGCAAAAAATAAATAAATTAAAAAAAATAGGAATTCTCTAATGCTACACATTTGAACTTAAAATCCTTTCTATAAAGTGTGAGTCAGTGGCAAGTCTCATGTCCAGGTAATCATTAGAAACTTAATTTTGTAGCAGTGCAAACGTAAAGAACTTTCTGGTCACTGTACTGTATAAAGACAGCGTTACTATCCGGGTTGATAAAATTAATGTTCTGGAGATAACTTACCAGTCTTTTGAGTGAAAAAGATCAACAGAATTAATCCAGAAACTGATATCTGGGGAAGAGCAAATTGAGAATATCAGTGAAAAGAAAGAAGTGAGATGTCATTAACTAGGTATCACAGTGAATTCCTTGTCTGGGACTTCGCGTATAATACCCCAACCCCTTTACCAGTTAAGAAATGAAAGATCCATTCCTACAACGATGGAGCAGCTTCAGCTCTGGGATCCCATCGGCATCTGGTTTCTAGGAAGGAGCGGGAGTGTGGTCCAGCCCTGGTGTCCTGACAGCCGGACTTCAGCTCTGGGCCTGTTTCTGAGCGGTGGGGGCCCCCAGCTACGAGAATCCCCTGCTGGGTTCGCACCACCCCCTGCCCTAGAAGGGGACAGCTGCAGGTCCATGCCCTGTGGTCTCCGAGGAGCCTACGGTTCCCCGGTTAGGGCTGCTTTCCCCAACCAGTCACCCCAGGGCGTCTGTGGGTGGACAGGAGATTGTCATCTGGATACATGCCTGGGCCCGATTGTGGGAACAAGACCCTGCAGACCAAGAGTGGGAAATGTGCCTGTGAGTGGGGTCTCCTGGCTGCTGTCCGTCTTCTCCTGGGCAATGCACTTGAACCTGACAGCTGGAACAGAGGCTGTTGGGAAAGTCACCCGCGTTTGCCATGGACCACAGGGGAAGGGAAGACACCTTCTTGGGAATGTGTTGCCTTTTCTAGGCCTCATTTTCTCCCTCTGTCAAATAAGGGTTATAGGCTGGGCCTGTCACTGCCAAGGTGACACAGTTTCTGGAGAATGAGGGGGATTCCTCTCTTCTCTAAATCTCCCTCCCTCTCTCTTCATTGATATTTAAAAATACCTTGAACAGGAAATGCAGCCTTCCATTCCCATGGCTTTAGATTTGCATGAAGATAAAAATATTTGCTAAGTCATTTTGTTTTCCCCGAGGGAAAATTGTCATTGTGTGGGTGGCACTAAACACAACCCACTTAGACGGTTCCTAAAGATGCCCGGGGCGGGCGGAGGGATTTTTAATTAAACATTTGCCGCCTGCGGTGTGCGAGGCAGGGTGATGGGAGTTGGGACATAAGAGAGGTGAAGCAGTTAGGGTTCCTCTTATCATTTCTTGCCTCAGAAGAAAAGCCTGTGTGAGAAAGAAACTTAAAATGCAAGTTGTGGAAATAACACGTGTCTGGAGAGCTCTGTGCAATTCAGCGGTTGGTTTGGTGTTCAGCTGGGTCTGGCCGTATAGACCGCTGGATAAAGCAGGCCCGTCCCTTTTTTCCTGGGAGCCCCACCTTCTGCCCTGGCTGCTTGCAGTGTTGCATAGCCTGCCTTCTAACTCCTTCTAGGGACAATGCAATTTTAGAAACAATGTAAATGCATTAAGTTGCAGCAGTGGCCTTGTGCATTTTGCCTTTTCATTCTCATGTTCAAAGAGCCCGTACATTGAACGTCTTAAGTGGATTTTATGCATCAAGTATCTGTCATTTCTAAACAGTCTGTTTACATTATTACCAAATATTTAGAGCCTGTCTAGACTTAACAAAGTAAGCCGGGGCACAAGAGTTTTTAGGCTGTGTGATGAGCGATTTTATGAGCTTTTATCAACCTTTGTTTCCTTCTTTAGGCTCCTGGTGTGTTAAAGTGATTTGAACAAAGCAAGTTAGGAGCTTACAAACAAAGGAAAAATAGCTTCACCAGAGTCAGAAATGACATTAGATTTTGTAAAAAGGACTCCTAATTTTGTGCTTATTTCTCACATAATAATGTATTAACAACCTTAAGAGCATCCTATTCAAGTTGCAAGTCATGCAGATGCATCTTTCACTGTTTCCTCGCCCAGGAGTGATCACGTGGGTTGTGTGTAAGGCACCATGGAATTGTGCAGAAGCTCTCCCTGGGAAGCAAGTTTGTGTGCTCCTGCTGTAGGTTGCAATTCGATTCTGTTCTTACCTCCTCGCAGTAGGAAGCCTCGAAAAGAAAACAGAGACTTGGATCTGACTTGGCTGGAGGCAAAATAATTTGATAGTTGAAGCCGCCACCATTTCTATATATTTAGTCAAGTCCTCCTCCCATGATCCAGCTCAACTGTATTTGTGCTTCAGAATCTCTCTTAGTGCACCTTGCCGGAGAGAACATTCTGTGCTGAGACAACTGCAGGTAAACACAGAAATTTAAGAGTGGCCTTCATGCCTTCTGCAGTGAGCGCTGTCTCAGCTCTATGTAGAGCTCTTCTTCGGGCTGAGAGTGGCCCGTTTTCCACTCCGAGGGGGTTAGAAAGATTTTTTTTTTTTTTTAAATAAAACCTGTATGATGAAGACTCTTCCCCATCTCCCCTGTGGCATAAATTGTCTGAAAACTTTGTTTGAAAGCTCTTTGAAAAGAAATTGCTTCTGCATGTTTTTCGTCTTTTGCTGCCCCAAAGCCCAGAGAACCTACAGTAAGTTGAGGGCGTAGGCATGTTGCATGTGCCAGCTTGGACTGACCAGGCCTCGGCAGCGGTAGGGGTGAAGGCTACAGAATGGAGAGGAAACCCCCTCCTGCTTGTTCATGGACTGACTTGGGCGTTTAGGTGATATGTCAGCTGAGGAATCTCTGAAGGTCTATAAAGAATGAACTCACCATCAAACCTGCCCTCAAATGGGAATCTGTACAGAAGGTAGAAGAATGAGTGTCTGTGAACCTCAGAGGGGTGAGAGGAGGGGGATAAGGTTAAGACTGTAAGTACTGCTTAGCTTCTAGCCTTGCATCTCACAGTGACACCTGCCCCAATCTGCATGTGCCCTGCAGGGTCTGATGGGACCCACGTGAACCCCAGAGGGGCCCCTAGCAACCCACAGGTTCTTTGCCCTTTCTATTGTCGCCCTGACCTTGCTGTGTGGCAGGAGCATTTTGCAGTCAGTCCAGTAGTTGTGTGAAGAGATTCTGGACCTGGAATTACAGTACAAGTGCAAGTTCTAGTGTGGGTCAGTCACCAGCTGGTGCTGTCATCACAGCATGTGCAGAAAGCAACGGTCCCGGAGCCCTGAGTCCTGACCTGCTTTCTGGGTGGATGATGCTGGAGGTTTTTTGCCCAGGTCAGCTGCTGGACATGATGTTGGGGTGGGATGCTCAGGAGCAGTGCTGGGTGAGGGAGCCCTGGCCACAGGTCCTCACAGGAGATAAAGACACAATCGCTAAAACAGTGGGAAGCAAGTGATAGCTGACTGCTATGGGGTTTTCTACTTCGACATGAACAATCTCACAGAACCCCAGCCTCAGACAGGGTCGTGCTGTGACCATGATGAAGGGAGACAGGAAACAAGGCCACGTCATAAATTCACCAGGTCACCGTGTAAACCACAGAATCCCAGACATCCCCCTCCCGCCTAACCAACCCTCCATGGCTCCTCTCCCCGTCATCACTCGGCTTTGCACCCACCTGGCCCAGGGGGGATTTATTAAGAATTCCCCCACTTCCTGACAGTGCCCACACCTGAGCAAACCCTTGTTCCTCGAAGCCTCCCCCAAATTACCTGAGCAGAGCCCCCATTCTCTTAAGCTCCTTCTGGCGCTGAGACGCCCCAGTTTCCCACGGCATGTGGTCTCCATGCCTGAGCACTAAACACAGTTTGTTCAACCGCAGTCGTGTTCCGGGGGTCTCGCACAGGAAGGGGAAAAGGAGCCCCCCACACGAGTGGGTATTGGTGTCCAGCTGCCTAGTTGATCGACAGCAACTCCTCCTGCCCCCGGGGGTTGATGGTATTGGGCCAGACACCGGGGCAGGGGGAGCTTGTTACAAGTCACCTTGGATAACTGTGGACTTGAGTTTTTCCTAACCTATGAATCAGGGTCAGAGAGAGCAGGTTTATAATGTATAGAAACTCCCGGAAAGCGGAACATGGCCTGGTGAAACTGACAAGCGTTGTTCATTGTAGATTCCTGGTACCTCCACACCTGCCCTTGGAGCCTCGGGCTCAGGTGCGTCTGTCTGCAGAGCCCTTGCTGGTCTGCGGCGTCAGAACCTGTGCGAGGCAGGGTCTGGAACTGCTAAGGTGGGGCCTGTGCTCCTGGGGGGCTTAGTCCATTTCAGGAATTCCAGTTTGCTCTGGCAGAGAGGGTCCACGTGCTGTCTGGATCTTGTTATGTGTGCTGAAGAGCTTTTCTAGCATCCCGGGGCTGGGGAGGTGGGGAGTCCAAGAGGTGGAGAGGGCAGGTGGCAAGAGGGGAGATTGAGGACCCAGGTGCGGGTCTGGTGCCCTCTAGTGGCCAGGACCCCGAAACGCCCCGGTACGCCCCGGTCTGTCTGGGAAGAGCTGCGCAAGTCTTGCTCTTAATTTAATATACATAGTGGATTTTGTTACGAAAATAAAACAGAACGCCTAAACCTGACAACAGTGACCTTGAATCTAAACCAAGGCTGAAACAAACAGGCCCTCACCTCTCTGCAAGGCGGGGCAGCGGAGCAAGGGATCGTCCAAGGGATGATGAGCTCCGTGCAGACGCTCCTGTCCTGTCCATCGCTGAAGCTCCGGGCCTCGGAAGGGTTGTTGAATGAAAACAAAAGCGTGACATCATGGGGGGTGGTGCTGGGGGGCCTTAGAGTGGAGAAACCTGAGAGAGAAGAGAGGCAAGGCGATTCCTATTCCTAACTAGCTTGTTAATGTTACAAACCTGGGAGGGAAGTGTAACCCTAAAATGATCAAAAGACTCAGGACCCAATTGAGAGTTTATTCAAAAAGGGACACCAAAGAATGGTGGTCAGTGGTCCCAGGGTGGGGAAAAGTGTAGATCATTTATATATAGGCAAAAACAGGTGCTGAACGGAATTGCAGCATTTTCCATGCAGAGGCTAAGGTGGTAAGATGTGATTGGCTACTACTGATTCTACTCCAAGTGGGTTGCTTGACATGCTATTGTCAAGAGGTAGCAGTCACAAGGGTCTCCCACATCCTTTAGTCTAGGTCTGAATGAAGAACGGGGCGTCTGGTTAATGTTCAGCACCTCAACACAAAGCTCAGGAAACAGCAGTCCTGCACTAGATGAGAAAAACAGCTGTATTACATGACTCAGTTTCCAGGGCTTAACGTTTCCCCTTGGCATAGTAAATTTGGAAGGTCCTGTAGTTTTATTTTCTTTTCACAGAAGAAAAGGAAGGAAAGAAAATGACATCTTTGAGAAATTGATGTAAGGGTTTAAATCAAAGAGCCGAGAGCCACTTTCTTATTTGGGGAGCTACAGGGAAAGTGCCCCACAGCGAGCCAGCCAAGGTGACAAAGCGTAGTTTTAATCCTCATAGCCCTGCCCAAGGGCAAATACCCTGTTTTATTTCTGCTATTCAAATTTTGGTTACAATTCCTTGCAAGCTATTAATTTTGGAGGGGAAAGACCAAGGCCCCTCAAAAGTGACATGGGACAGTGGGATAGGGACTCATTCACTGCTTTAGAATTTTGGGGAAAAGGTTTGCCTTGTGAAGCCTTCCTGCGTTATTTTTGCTGGAGGCATTTGTTTGTAATCATGTCTGCTGACCCCAAACTGTGGGCTACGTAAGAGAACTTGAATTACATTAGACACAGGATTTTTCTCTTCATTTGCATAACGGAGGGGGGAAGTATTGGATGGAAAGTCTGTAGTGACGTTCTGAGAACAGGAGCTGGGACGGAGTGATGGACGTGTGAGAAGAATATTCTATAAAGAAAAACTGCAGAGCTGAAGGGAAATGATGCTTTATTCTTAGGCATGGCTGGTGGGTGAGTGACTTCTGTCACGTTAAGATTTAGATGAAGCTGCCTGATAGGATTTGTTTTAAAATAGATTTCAGGGAAGGCAGATATATTTTATTTCGAAAACCTTTTTATTACAGGGAATTTTAAACACGTACAAAAGTAGAGAGAATAGAACACTGAACCTCCGTGAACCCACCGCTAAGCTTCCGCATTACCTGTGGCCAACCTTGTTTCTGACGGGTAGAATTTTCAGGTAGTATTGGAGAGTCACCACACTAACAAGCCTTCCACTATCCCAGATCTCTACATCCATAAAGGACAAACGAACGAGGTGCTAATACGGTTTAGATTGACAACTGGCTCTAAAGGACTCTCCACTTATTTTGTTGTTCCTCTAACTTGAAATAGTCTAGCCACCAGCGTAAATGCAGAAACATTTTTGTGTTGCAGAGATTTATTATTTGAAATGGCCTTAACTTGCATAATGAAACTGAAGCTGCAGTAGAAGGGGGTGACTGCATTTATTTTGAAAATTATAATGAAAACACTTTAGAACTAATATAGGTCAGTGAATATGGTCTTATGTATATTTATGCAAAAGTGAAAACTTCCATGGCTCACGGCTATCTCACATGCCTTCTCTTTAAGGTTTTCACCTTTCTATCTGTACCTTTTCTAGAATTTTCCCAAAGGGGTAGGGCCAGGCTCAATGATTCCATTTGTCTCTATTCTTTCCTGTTGGTGTTTTCCCTAATGACGTGTCATTAGCAAGTTTCACTGATCAATGGATTAAATCAAAGAATGCCAGAGCGGAAAGGGAGTTCCTGGATAACAGTCCAAACTTTCCAAAGTCAAGATGAGGAAACAGGAACCAGACATCAGACTTGCTTGCATCACTTTCCAAGTTGGTATTACCAACACAGCAACGAAGGAGGGACTGGTGGCGGTTGCCCCAGCACTGAAGCGGAGTCACCGTTCTGTGTGGTGGCCACTATTCTGTGAGCCAGGGGTACAAGCCCCATTTTACTGTCTGATTCTCCGTCTCTCCGGGGCTGCAGACAGGACGTCAGAGAAGCATGTAGGGGCCTGAGCTGTAAGGACCTGTGCAAAGAAAGAGAAGGAGCTGGTCTTAGCAGTTGGGAGGTAGAGCCGGAGCCAGAGGGTCTCATATATCGAATTTCACCTTCCCCACCCATTGTCCCAATGATCCAGGGCTGAGGTTTTCAAACTCTCTGTAGCACACCCTTTTTGAAAAATAAAATCTTGTGTAGAAACTTACAGTGCGTATGTGGTATTTTTTCCAACTTTACCGAGGCACGATCAGCAAATAAAAACTACTTACTTAAAGTGTACAACGTGATATTTGACCTGTGCATTGTGAAATGATTACCACAATCAAGCTGGTTAGCACATGGTTACCCTTTTTTGTGTGTGTGGTAAGAACACTAATGATCTCCCCACCTCCCAATGCTGTTGCCTTGGGGATTCACACGTGCTTTTGGGGGACACATTCAAACCACAGCAGGTTCCCTTTTCCCCACATCCCTGCCAACACTTATCTTTTGACTTTATGAAAATTGCCATCCTGACAGGTGAGGTGCTTTTTCACTGTGGTTTTGATCTGCATTTCCCTGATTAGTGGTGGTGAGCATCTTTAAAAAAAAAAAAAAAAGCTGACCAAAGACAGAATTCTTGCTCCATATTGTTTCGATTAACAAGCAAGCCAACAAATAATTTGCTGTCCCTTTAACTTCATTTTCTAACAAAATGAAAAACAGGATTTAATGAAACTTTGGGGATATATACTCTGGTATTAATCCTATTCCCAAATCCCATTATCCCATGGAGAATCCCTGATAAAATTGACAGGGGCTCGGGCTCTATTTGAAAAGCAAAAAGTGCAATCATCTAGTTAGGATGGAGGTTCTTCCTGGGGGTGTGTGATCTGTGGAATGTGGTTGAAGTCAAGCTTTCACAGCAGGGGTCTTTCCTGTGAACAGGGATTACTCTCTGGCTAAGCCCTTCAGAAGGTCACCGTGATCCGTGGCAGAGGGCAGCATGTCCATTTTAGGCACGAGGCTCAAACTTGGAATTGAAGAAAAACACAAAATGAAGCGTGCCCATTCCGTGAAAACAGGGGCACCCTGGTTTTGGGAGGTGGGCCAAATCTTAGGGTCAGGAGTCTCAGCTACCCAAACTGCCACAGCAGCCTCTGAAAGACCAGAGGGGCTTATAATAGCATGACACGTAAACAGCAGTAATATTATATGTCAGGAGCCCTCTGAATCTCTGCAGCGTTGTAGAGGTTTACTTCGGGCCCATCAGACTTCAGTTTAAAAAGAGTTTCTGGGGTTTAGAAAGCAGGAACTGGGCTCCTTCCTTTGACCCAGAATTCTTTGATGAACCCAAGTGGTCAAACCCTATGAGGATCACATTCCTTTCTGGAATCTGAGAGACCTAGGAAATCTACCCTGGTAGACAGTTCGTTGTTGTCCTAATTGTGATCACTCAAATCACACGTCCTCCCCAAATTTATAAACACCTGGGCACAGTATTGCCTGACACAAGCAGTGGCGTCCTCTTCCCGAGCTCGCAGCAGTCCTGGTCCCTGGAGGAAGACCAAGAGGCTCTGTCACCTGCACATCTGTCCCATCGAGTCTGCCAGTCCTGGGCCTGTTTTCCTTCAAGTCACGTCAGTCACGTGTCCCTTCCCCCTTACGCTGTGCTGATAGCCCCGCTAGTTTATCAACCAGGCTTCTTCTTTGCAAGTGACAGTAAATGTAATGCAAAGTGGCCTAAGTGAAAATGGGAGAGTATTGATTCACCGAGGTGAAAAGTCCAGGGCTCTATCTCCAGCTTCAAGCACAATTTCATCCAGGGCTCGAATAATGTCACCAGGATCCAAACTCTTCCCTCTTTCCTCTTCTCTCTCTCCACCCTTCAGCTTTCTTCCCTCAGTTTTAGCTGTATTCTCAGTGGCCCACCTGGTTCAAAGATGCCAGTAGTCCTAGGTCTTCCAGTGTCTGAGGTTTCATCAAGAAAGCACACCTGCTTCTATTTTGGCATTTCCACAAACGGTCTCATTGCATTTCACTAGAGCAGGTGCTGGTACCTCGGACCAATCACTGTGGCTGGGGCCTCTATGGGCCTCATCTGTGTGTGTCTTGGGCTGAAGCATCAGGAGTGGTAAGAATTTGGACCTTGGATGCCGAGGTCCTTGCCGACTAACGTTCTGAGTCTGCCTTTTGTGGGGTACGAGAACCACAGGTGAAGCTGCCATGCTCCCTGGCGGGGCTGTCCCAAAGAACTTTCTGTGATGATGGAGATGTTTTCAGCTGCACCGTCCAATGTTGTCAGGTGTGGTCACTGAGCACTTGAATGTGGCAGGTGTGACTGGGAAGCTGAATTTTACACTTTATTTCATTTCAATTCATTTCAGTTTAATTTTCAATAGCACGTAATTTTCAATAGACTAGTAGCTACTTTGTTAGACAGGCCGTCGAGGATTGGGTTTGGCAATTCTGTTCCACTTTGCAAGACCAACTACGACTGGCCTTCCTTTCTTCAGCAAAAGAAACAAAGCCACAAAGGGTTTTTTTGTGTGTGTGTCCCTCCCGGCTCCAAGCCTCCCACCAAAACACTCCTTTAAATTCCTGAGATAGCTTTTAATTGCTGGTTTCAGCAACTTTCTCCTTCTGCTCGCATTCTCTTTTCATTTGTCTGGTTTTTTGTGCAGTTGGTCTTGACATATAATGCTTTTTGTTCCCATTTTGTTTTCTAACTGGAAAAAACAGTTTCTTTTGTCCAATCCGTATCTCATACACTAATGCAATTATCTGTGTCGAAAGGTTGTAGATATTACTGAAGTCAGTTGCCATTTTCATGCACTTTAATTAAACCCTCCTTTAAACATTCTTCTTGTTGATTGTGTTCATTGAGAATCTTTAATCTGTCCTCTCCAGCCCCCTTGTTTAATTCCAGTTGTCATTCTCTGTGTGCTTCCTGTTTGGCATGTCCTGTTTTTTATTAAAGTGTCAGTGGAATGTTTTGGCTTTTATGTGGCTTTTGGAGAGTAATGAGCTTTGTCTTTTTCAGAGTTTGGAAAGGGAGGTGGTGGTAATCTTAACTTTATTGACAAACGTGTGTAATAGCTTTGCAACCCTGTTTGACCAATTGGGGAGTAAAAACAAATATGTTTGGTCCCTAAGCCCAGAGGTACCGCTGTGCAGAGTTCAGGAAGCCTGACTGGGGCTCTGAAGCATTTACATTTGAAAGACAAACTTTATTTTCATAAAAACAAGTGGGAAATCGGGATCTGGAGGGCCAGGGGGATCTAGGCTTTGCAGCAAGGTCACTTGGGCTGCGCTGGAAAGAAGCCACCAGTTGCCTGGGGCATTTGCAGATAACATTTGTAGGTCAGGACAGCATAGTAGCGTCATAGCTGGATTTAACCCAGTGAATGGCAACTGTGTGTGGGGGTGGAGAGAGAGACAGAGACAGAAAGAGACCGAGAGAGAGAGATGGAGACTGTAGAAGATAGAGAATTTGGT
This sequence comes from Varecia variegata, assembly GCA_028533085.1. Taxonomy (NCBI): domain Eukaryota; kingdom Metazoa; phylum Chordata; class Mammalia; order Primates; family Lemuridae; genus Varecia; species Varecia variegata. The sequence continues at coordinate 3,986,740 of CM052449.1, read as the reverse complement.
CTGTTTTATTCACTCTTGTACTGCCAGCACTCATCGGTTCATTCACCAACTATTCGATTCCTTTTATGAGCCAGATACCGTATCAGGGAACAAAACAGATTAAGATTCCTGCCATCCCGGAGCTGAAATTCTGGCACGGGGAGGGCATGGGGTGGAGAGACAACAGGAGGCAGGAGCGAAGTACATTATAGTACAGGTACAGTACGGTGTAGGTAACACGTGCTATGGAGTAAGGCAACGTATAGCAGAGTGAGGGATGTGGGAAACCGCACTTTCCAACACGATGGCCAGGCCGGGCTTCCTTGAAATGATGACATGTGAGCAAAGGTCTGAAGTGAGGGCAGGTTAGCACCTGGAAGCGTGCTTGGCACAGAAGAGGCGCTGGGAAAACGCACGTTAAATGAACAGACAAGCCAGCTCTGTCCGTCCTCCAGGTCACGTGCTCCGCAGGTGAGCTCGGGATGCCCTGCGGGAATCCGCTGCCCTCCGCGAGCCCTCCCTACTTGATTCTCTCTCCACAGCGAATGTCTCCGGTGTTCGGGACTTTTCTACATCTCAGCTGCTCTTAGTAAGCCAATAATTTCATCAGATGTTCAGCAGAGGTTAGCGATGCGTTTTAAAGCCGGAGGAAAAATTGGCCTGATTGAATTTACTGAAACACGCACACATACACGATTAGCATCTCCAACTGGTACTTTCTCAAGGTGCATAAAAGCAAATCCTGCAACATACGTGTCTGCGTGCACTGAACTGAACAGTGCACAGGCGGGTGGGGGGCCCGCAGGGAGGGGTACAGGGTGGGCAGACGCGGGTTAGAAAAGGCAAGCTTCCCTAGCTTCGTCATTTTGCCTGGGGCCAGCCCTGTGGGAGAGTTTCAATAATGAACATTCTCCATGGCTCTAAAATTATTTAATTTCACGGTGATTTTACAACTCCTGCTTTAAGACTAAATCATTTGTCCGAGGTGCTCCGGAATGAAAACACGAAAGCCGGTAAAAAGTTGTGCATTGCCAGACGCCTAAGCTCTTGAGTCAGATCCAAATGGACTGAGTACAGAGGGCTTGGAGTTGATTAAATACTTCATTCACTTATTTGCAAAATATATTTGCGCACTGTGGGCTGGCGGCCTTCAAGATGGCCCCCAAAAGGCCCCACTTCCTGGTGCTCATGTTCTTGTGTAATTCCCTCCCATAATCCATCAGGCCGACTTAGGTGACCACCAACAGGACATTGTGGAAACCACAGGCTGTGACTTAGGAGGCTAGGACGTAGAACACAGGACAGCTTTCACTTTGCTCTCTTGGGGCTCTTGCTGTGGGGGAAGCCAGCCGTCATGTCCCGAGCAGCTCCCTGGAGAGGCCCAAGTGGTGGACTGAGGCCTCCTGCCGGCACCCTGAACCCGCTGGACAGCCACATGCGTGAGCCACTCAGAGGTGACCCTCCCAGCCCCACTCAAGCCTTCAGATGACTGCAACCCGGGCTGACATCTTGACTGCCTCCTCTCGGGAAGAGCCATCCAGGTAAGCTGCTCCCAAACTCCTTATTCACAGAAACTTTGAGGTCATAAACGTTTCGTGTCCAGCTGTGCTGACAACACTTCTGACACCACATGTGTGGGGGGGTTCCACATCAACAACCAATTCTCTGGGCACCAACTGGGTCTTCAATTCGATTCCATCCAATCTGACACTAACTATCCAGAGTTGGTGTGGACCCCACAGGTGAGGGGCTTAGTCCCACAAGACTGTCCTCTATTTCAGATGCCAACCGCAAGTCCCAGGCCTCCGGTACTTCTGACCCCCCAGCTAGAAAATCGCTACCTCCTCAGGTTTGGTAATTTGCTAGGACAGCTCGCAGAACTCAGGAGCTCACCTTGCTATACCTGCTGGTTTATTTTAACAGCCGGGGGAACGGGAGGCAGAGGACAGGACGTGGAGGGGGGTCACAGAGCTTCCATGGCCTCATCAGCTGGGCCTTCCCAGCACGTCCATCCATTCGCCAGCCTGAAATCTCTCCGACTCCTGCTGTTGAGGGGTGTTTCCGAAGGCCTCATTATGTAGGCATGATTAATTAAATCATTGTCCATGGGCCCTGGAGGCTGGGGAGTCTGCTGACAGTTCCAACCCTTTAATTATGCCTCGGTCTTTCCGGTGACCAGGGGCCCCCAGCCACCAGTCATCTCATTAATACTTTTGTCACTCTGGAGAGTCTACGAGTTTAAGAGCTGTGTGTCAGAAATCAGGTAGGGCAGGTGTTGGGGAGCAAAGACCAAATATGTATTTTCAATTATATCACAATTGTTTTAAGGCGCTAAACTCGGAGGCAATGCTTTACTCAGTGATTGATAATTAATCCAGATGTAGGTACTTGGAAGAGGTAACAAAAACCCAAACATGTGGGCCTGGCTTGGGACTGGGATGGTAGGCAGCAGGACTTAGGAGGGAAGAGGGTTAGTGAAAAGCTAAAGAATACTGGAGACACCGGAATTCAAGCTTCGCTGACATTACATTTTAAGAGAAAATTTTCCACTCAACCCTCCATTCTCAATGGGGCAGTTCTGCAGGTGGCCTTGGACTGACCCAGTTCTTTTTTTTGAGACAGAGTCTCGTTCTGTTGCCTGGGCTAGAGTGAGTGCCGTGGCGTCAGCCTCACTCACAGCAACCTCAAACTCCTGGGCTCAAGTGATCCTCCTGCCTCAGCCTCCCAAGTAGCTGGGACTACAGGCATGCGCCACCATGCCCGGCTAATATTTTTTTCCTATTTTTAGTAGAGATGGGGTCTTGCTCTTGCTCAGGCTGGTCTCAAACTCCTGACCTCAAGCAATCTTCTTGCCTCAGCTTCCCAAAGTGCTAGAATTACAGGCATGAGCCACCACTGACCGAGTTCTCCCCACTTTCTTGCTTGTAGTTCCCAAGAATAACCATAGAATGTGCTGGGGAGGTAACATCCTGAGACAGCAGGAAAATAGCCAGAACAGCCTGGGTTCTGTTCCAGTCTCCCTGAGAATGCAGAAATATTTCTGCTGCTGGTCACTACCCGAGGCCCCTCGAGTGTCCTTCCGCTGCCCGCAGCTGCCTGGACCCCTCCCTGAGTATTCTGTGCTGGGTCCTACACAGGAAATGGTGGTGAAGATGGGACATGAAGCCAAACTGACAACCCCCAACTCTAATCACTGTTGTTAGAATACTGCTGGACCTGAAAGGGCCGTCTCCAGTCAATCATCATGGTATTACAGAGGCAGGATGTTGGTCAGAGGATGTCTTGGTTACCAGAACGCCAGAGACCAGACCCATCAGTTATGAGACAAGACACAGAATCCGGAACGAATCTCCAAGGATCTACACCCTTCCTACTCAAAGTGTGGTCAGGAACAGCAGCACCGGGGAGCTGGCCAGAGCTGCGGAAGGTCGGGACCTACCCTAGACCCTCTGAATAGGAATCTGCGGTTTAACAGGATCCCCAGGTGAGCCTTGTGCACTTAGAAATACCCAGTATTATAGGGCCACGGTATGCTTATTTAAATTTCTGTTCTAAGGGGCTCTTTTTGTTTGTTTGTTTGTTTGTTTTTAGCTGCTGTTGAAATCGAACAGTGAACCCTCAGTTGTTTTTCAGACCAGGGAGGCTGTATACGTGGTTCTTCCTGAGAAGTCCTGGCGAGGGTGCTGAGCCCCAGCTCTGCTCCCCACGAAGCTGGTACATTCGCATGTTCCAGGGCTCGAGGGAGGGAGCTGGGCAGTGATTAGTGCCTTTATTCCTCTGTCTCTTTCCGTGCTGTTCTCTGTGGAGTTCCTGAGACAGTGCAGGAAAAGGAAATAGAACAGGGGTGGCTGGAATTCTGAGTTGAGGCCGATGATAACGGAGGAACTGGCATGTGGAAGGGCCCTAGACAGAGAGGCAAGTACCTGAACGAGAGCAGCTGGGAGGAGAGGCTCAGATGAGTCAAATGTTGTTACTGGGAGCTCACCCCTGGGAGCGGCAGCTTTTCTTTGTAAAGCATATTTGATAAAACTCTTTTTAAAATGTTATCACACATGTTTCAAATTCTTTAAATAGAGAATATGGGACACCATTTAATGCTAGAGCAGGGAGGGCTGATGCAAATCATCTGACTCAATCCCTCCATTTTGCAAATGAGGAACCTTTGGCCCAGAAAAGCTGGGGGTGGGGGGAGGGTCCCTCTAGGCCACATGACCCTTTTGCAGGAGAACCAGGCCTTCAAAAAAACATTTGGATAGTTCTTTTTTCTATTCCATTGTGCCATATTTTTCTCTTTAAAGTCTAATTATTTTCCCATCTAACACTATTTTTTTTTTAAAGTAAATTATGGGTAAGGAAATGTGTACAGGCTTTTCCCCTCGGGTGCAAAGCTAATTTTGCAGGAGGGCAGCGGGAGGGCAGAAAGGATGAAGGCAAGCTGTCATTCTCCCAGTGCTTCCCTCTGCTCAAGCACTTTCTGCTTCTCTGTATCTCAGTATATATAACACCCCCCTCCCCTCTAGTCCTGAACTGCAGCGGCTCCCACTGCCCCTTGCCTGGAGGGGAGTTCTGCTCTCGGTTGGTCTTCCCAAGGTCAACATCTTGCTTGTTTTCCTAACAAACAGGAGGCCAAGGGTGGCAAGTATTTTATTACGGCTGCATCGCCCACCAGAGAAGAAACACGGCTAAACAACATTAACAATTCCGTGCTATATTTTCTTGACAGAAATCCATTCAGTCTTTCTCTTCCAGACTTGAGAAGATAAAAACAGTTTCCCTGCTTCACTTTCCTTAGCCTAACAGAGATTTCAAGCATGGTTTAAGAGCAGAGATTGTGCTCTGTGTTTAATTGTTGAAGCGAAACTGAGGATTGTGAGAAAAATCAAGACCCGCCCCCCAAGCATTTAAAGTGGAATGGTATCTTCTCATTTCCAAATGGATTTCTTGAAAAATGATTTTTAAAAACCCAAATAGTGTGATGCCACGGCTGTTTCGAAGACTATGACCGTGTCAATGCTGTTGTTTTCTACTCCTTTATTTCATTCTGGCTTCAAATATAGTCTACAGTAGACAAAAAATGAGCAGGATCATTACTTCCATCCATTGATCTCTTACTTAAAATTTATTTATTTATATATTTATTTATTTTATTTTTTTTGAGACAGAGTCTCACTCTGTTGCCCTGGCTAGAGTGCCGTGGCGTCAGCCTAGCTCACAGCAACCTCAAACTCCTGAGCTCAAGCGATCCTCCTGCCTCAGCCTCCCAAGTAGCTGGGCTACAGGCACGCGCCACCATGCCCGGCTAATTTTTTCTCTATATTTTTAGCTGTCCAGATCATTTCTTTCTATTTTTAGTAGAGACGGGGGTCTCGCTCTTGCTCAGGCTGGTCTCGAACTCCTGAGCTCAAAGAATCCGCCCGCCTCGGCCTCCCAGAGTGCTGGGATTACAGCCATGAGCCACCGTGCCCAGCCTTATTAATATATGTATTTATTTTTAAAATTTACTTACTTTTCCATTGCGGTACAAAATTGAAGTGCACATACTTCAATGTACTACGTACTATCATAAACGTAGCACTTGATACATTTTTACATACGAGTACACTCATGTAACTGACGCCCAGATCAAGATGTAAACATCTACAGCACCTGACAAGGTTCCCTCGGGGACCTTCCCTGTCCACACCTGGCCGTGCCATACTCAACCTCGCTTCCCTTTTCTATTATAATCTCTTAGTTTTGCCTGCATGGACTTCCTAGCAATGGGATCCCACAGGGTTGCGCTTTTGTGTCTAGCTTCTTTTGCCACACATGTCTGGGAGAGTCATTCTCATGTTGCTTTTTTTCTTTCTAAATTTGTATGTAGCATTCCGTGATAAGAATATGTCAGAATTTATTCTCCATATTCTCCAGCTTTTGGGCATCTGGATTGTTTTGAGCATTGACTTGTTATAGATAAAGCTGCTAAGAATACACTGGCATATGTATTTTAGGTGGCACAAGCACTCATTTCTCTTTGGCATTTGCCCAGGAGTGGAATTGCTGGGTCACAGGGTAGGTGTATGTTTAACGTTGGTGGTTATTGTCAGTTTTCTAAAATGGCTGAACTCCCATGAACAATGTCCATGTAAGAGTTCCAGTTGCTCCATAGCCTTACCAACGCTTCGTATCTCAGCCTTTTTAATTTTAGGCATCCTGGTGGATGTGTGGGGGTGTCTTGTGGTTTTAATTTGCATTTCCCTGGTGAGTAATGATATTGGCCAACTTTTCATATACTTACGGGCCAATTGGATACTTTGTAATGTGAAGTGCCTTGCTGTTGCCCATTTTTATTTTGGGTTGATTGTCTTTTTCTTACTGATTTGTAGGAGTCCTTTATGTATTCTTTTCTTTTCCCCTCTTTATTAATCATTTATTATTTATTTCTGATATATAATAGATGTACACATTTTCAGGGTACATGTGATAATATGTAATTTATAAAGACCAAATCAGTGTAATTGGGGTATCCATCACCTTAAATATTTATCTCTTCTTTAGAAACATTGGATTATTCTCTTCTAGCTATTTTGAAATATAAAATGGATTATTGTAAATATAGTCACTCTACTGGTTTATCAAACACTAGATCTTAAATATATTCTTGATATGAGTCCTCTGTTGCACTGTGTATTGCAAATATTTTCTCTCATTCTGTGGCTTGTCTATTTATTATCTTGATAGTGAAGAATAAAAGTTCTTAATTTTATTGAGACACAATTTATAAAAAATTTTTTTTGGTTGGGCACAGTGGCTCACATCTATAATCCCAGCAAAAGTTTTGGGAGGCTGAGGCAGGAGGATTGCTTGAGGCCAGGAGTTTGAGACCAGCCTGGGCAACATAGAGAGACCCCATCTCTGCAAAAAATAAAAAAATTAGTTGGGCTTGGTGGCACACACCTGTAGTCCTAGCTACTCAGGAGGCTGAGGTGGGAGGATTGCTTGAACCCAGGAGTTCAAGGCTGCAGTGAGCTATGTTCATGCACTGCATTCTAGCCTGTGTGAGAGCAAGATCCTGTCTCTAAAAAGAAAAAAAATATTGCTATTATAGTTTGTATTTTTTTGTGTGTGTACTTTTAACTCAACATTAACTTTTGAATGTGATATGAGGTAGGGGTCAAAGTTTATTTTTCCTCCCATAATGATATCCAATTGTTCCAACACTATTTATTGAGAAGGCTATCCTTTCTCACTACAGTGGTCTATTTCTGGATGGAGAAACTCTATTTTTAGCATATTCATTGCAAATATTCTAGTGCATGTGGTATTGAGTTGAGTGTCAGAAGCCCTGGGTTCCAGGGCTGGCTTTGCCAGGGAGATTTGGGAGCAGTTTGCTGCCATGTCCAGCACTCCCTCCTAACACTGTGTGCCCCAAACTATGAGCTGGCACGCGGCTGCCTTCCTCTGTCGTCGCTCTGATTAGACCATGGTGCACACCTGGCCCATACTGATTAAGCCACGGGCCAGTGACCAACCGGGTTTCCTCTCTTGGGAACTGGACCGGGCAGTTACAGAGACTGAGGATTTGCATTGAAAGATCATGTAGAAGAAACGTCGTGGCTAAATAAAGGGATAGAAAACCCATGGGCCAAGTCAAACTTAAGGCAGAAGGTGCAGAAGTGTAAGCTGAGAAAGCTGGCTGACCCAGCAAGGGAGGGACCAGAATGGAAGAGCGGCACAAAGGGGAGAGGAGATGAAAAACGAGGTGAGAAGGTGACACAGATAGAAAGACTGCCTGGAAGAGCCCTGCGGGAGACTCTTCCTAACCAACCTTGCAACAGTTGCTGGACAAAGAGCAGGAAAAATGAACAGCAAGGGTCTGAGTAATTAAAAACTCTCTCTCACCCAGAGGCAAAGCAGAGTGCTTTTTACAATTAAGAAAAGGCACAGAAAGATACAATTCAACAGTTTTCTTTCCTCCTTAGGCCTCCAAGTCACTGTCAAGCTTGTTTTATACACGACCTCGGCAGCTGCAGGGCATCCTCTTGCCGCCTCTTCACGTGGTCGTCCCTCTGTGCGTGCTGGTCCCTTCCTCTTCTTATAAGGACACCTGTCATATTGGATTAGATGTCCCCTGCCCCATGATCTTCATTTGAACTTAATCACCTCTTTAAAGGCCCTACTTCCTAATAAGGTTGCCCGTTCTGACATCCTGGGGGTTAGGAATTCAATGTGTGAATTTGGGGCAGACACGATTCAGCCCACAATAGGTGATGGGCTCTGTCTGCTCAAGGCAGCAGGACTTCTAATCTCTCTATTGTTCTCGTGAGTTTGAAGCAAGAAGAGCCCCTGGGCCTTGCTACACTCTCCCGGCACCCAGACTGGGCAGGCAAGGTCACCTTCTTCACTGCAGAATGTCCCCCAGCAGAGACCAGGCTTACAGAAAGCGTTATGAGAACGTAACTTAATTATTGTGCGGTATGAGCTGCATGACGTGGTGCACCTGTAGTCCCAGCTACTCGGGTGGCTGAGGTGGGAGGATCACCTGAGCCCAGGAGTTTGAATCCAGCCTGGGAAGCATAGCAAGACCCCATCTTAAAAAACAACAACAACAACAAAATTATTGTGTTTTATGGACAGAGGCAAAGCACAATCCAGGATACCATTGTTTTAATCTCAGAACCAACAGATAGGCGATGAACATAAATATTTCAAGCAACACAAGGGTGTTGATCTGGTGTTGGCGTAATGGTGGTGATGGTTTTTTATGACAAAGGGCCCCAGAGAGGAGAATTAGTGCTTCCTGTGCTGGAGCATCCCAGAATTCTGAGGATTTTTCCGGAGTCCAGCTGGTTCTCAGACAGGGTCCCTGGACTTCTTCGGGCGACCTATCAAAGGCCCCCTGTGACTCTGACCGCTGTGCAGCCTGAGCTGGCTTGTTCTCTGCCAATCCCTGCTCCAAATTTATGAATGATGAGAGGAAACAGCTGAGCACAAACCAGCTGAAACATGATCTCTGTTGCCCTAGCAATGCCTCTGGGGCTCCTGACAATGCACTCTGCTTTCCCAGCACACGCCACTGTCGGCTGCCAGAAGAGGACCGGGGTTAAGAGGCTTGTGCCAAACATAATAGCAATAAATGGAGATTTACAAGGAGCAATGGCCTCAAGTCTGAGTTAGAGTGACCAATGTATTTGTTCATTTATTTATTGAGCACCTACTATAGACACTATTAATGCAACTAGGGATACACTTCTGATAAAATAGACAAAGAGCTCTGTCCCCACGGAGCTTACACTCTACTGGGCAGAGACCGATGACAATAAATAAAGCCGTTAAGTGGAATATATCTTATGTCGGAGGGAGATATATATTATGGAGAAAAATAAGGCAGCAAAGGGGTATGGGAAGAGCCCCAGGTGGTGAGCGGCTTTCCAGTTGGAAAGGATGTCAGGGGCGACTTCACTGAGAAAGTGACATTTGGGCGGAGTTTTGAAGACCCTGAGGAAGCGAGCCATGGAGCTATTTGGGGGAAGGATGTTCCAGGTGGAGGGATACCTAGTGCAAATGTCCTGCGGCACTTGCAGGAAGGCAAGGAGCCAGGGTGGCTGAAGCTGGAGTGATGGGGAGAGAGCGGGCAGGGGTGAGCTTTGCCGGTTATCGTGCAGACTGGGAGCTTGACTCTCGGTGAGAAGCTGTTGAGGGCTTAGGGAAGAGCAGCGTGACCTAGCAAATTTTAAAAGGGTTGAGAGCAATTCAAAGCAAGGCAGGAGTGGAAGCAGGGGGCCCTGTGAAGAGGCCACTGCAGTAACCCAGGTGAGAGGTGATGGTGGCTTGCACCAGGTGGAAGCAGGAGACGTGTGAGAAGGGGTTGGATTGCAGAGAGGTTTTTAAAGTAGAGTCATTAGCATCTGCTGACACTTCGGAAGTGGCATATGAGAGGAAACGAGGAGGCAGGGCTGACCTCAAGGTTTTAGGCCCGTAATAACTAGAAATCTAGTGCTAACATGACTAGAACTAGTATCAGAAAGTATTTTTAGTCAAATGGATGAACTTCAGAGTATCTGACAGTCAAACATCCTCCCCTGTGTTACTCTATACGTACTGAAGTGTACACAATGCTAAAATCCTCCAGCTGTTTCTTTCCTCTTTTTTTCCTTTCATTATTGCTTATTGTAGTAGCTGTTGTTTAGTGACTTTTCTGAATTAATTTTGTAAAGTCTGTATTCTCTGTCATGTGTGGCCACTGACATCTCTGTTCTGTAAATGTAGTTGGCAGAAATTTCCTTGGATGCTTTAAATAACAACAGAAAAGTTTCCCAGGATTTGCAGATGGGCTGTGTGTGTTTGGGGGGCACCTTCCTCAGCCAGGCCGTGTGCAACTCCGCCTTAGCCTTCACTTCCTGCTTACACAGAGTCTGAAAGTCGGTCATAGATGAGAGCTTGGGACCTCTGCAGATATTTTCTGATAATGGGCCACTCCTGGGCATGGGTGTTGCCTGCTAGATTCCCAGAAATATGTAGCAGCTTTCCAAAACCTCTATTTGCCAAAGCATCTTTTCCCCCAGTTTTTCGTCCCAAACTCTTCAGGCTGTCAGTTGTTTGCTCCAACTCTTATCCCTTGCCTAGTTGGCAGTGGTTCATATATTTGCCTTGAAATGTTTTCTACTAATGCCCCCTGGGTAGCTGGCTCAGCCCTGGGAGAATTTCAAGTGAAGTGAAATAAAGGTAAGCTCCTTGAGCTTCAGGTGAAAACAAGCAATAACAATTCTTTAAGAATGAGGCTTGTTCTGCTCCCTGCGATACTAAGAACCTATCTTGGTAATATGGGCTGTTGTTTTCAATGCTGCTGAAGAGCTGGAGAGTCGGAGATGGGGTCAGGTAAATTAAAACACCACAAAGCTCTCTTTCTCAGAGGCAGATTTTTTATTAAGGATTTGTCTGGTTGCTGCAATTTTTTTTATTAGTTTTCAGAGTTTTGATAAAGTGGATTTTGACAGTTTTGCCTATCTATTTGCTGCTTTTGCGAAGGAACACACTTTTGGACTTTCCTTCTCCACCCATTTCAACTAACACCATTTTGCAGTTTATTAATTTTTGTTCTGATCTTTATTATAGATGTTTATTGACTTATTATGACGGAGTTAAGTTTCAAGAAACCCATCACAAGTTGAAAATGAGTTTAATACACTCAACATACTGAACATCACTGCTTAGCTTTGCCTATCTTGAATGTGTGCAGAACACTCATATTAGCCTGCGGTTGGACAAAATCATCTAACACAAGCCTATTTTATAATAAAGTGTTGAATAGCTTATGCAATTTATCAAGTACTGTACTGATAGTGGAAAACAGCATAGCTGTATGGGTACTCAAAGTACAGTTTCTACTGAATGTTTATCAAAATGGAGATATATTTTTGCTCCTCTCATTAGAATTACTGTCTCTAGCCAACTGGCTAGGGCCTTCTTG
>CM052449.1:3962992-3974812 GCA_028533085.1 Varecia variegata | reverse complement strand
TGTGACCTTTCCAAATGAAGTAGAGCTCTGTCTTAATTGTAAACCTAATTTGTCTTTCTTATCAGTGAGGAAACAGGCAGAAACAAAAAGGCCAAAACAAGACACTGCCTCCACTGGGATTGTTAAGAGCTGTTGTTCTGTAATTACTGTGACTAAGACAGCAAACAAACTCTATTGAAGTTGACAGCCATGTTAGATCCTTGTGGCTGGATTTCAGGAGGCCTTTTCTGCATGTCCCCAACGAAAGTATAGCATGTTTTCACAAAACAAGCAAAAGAGGATAATAGACTATTATAACTCCAGGAGAGTTGTTATAATATACTCTGCCAATGTGAAAAGAGATGCATTTCATTTAGGCTTGTTTTGAAATGTAGCAAAACATCACCAAATTGGGGAAAGAGTTTATTTCCCATCCAAAATAATGAGAAGTGCAGTAGAGTTGAAAAGAAATGCATTTTTCACTTAAACTAGGCTATACTACTAGACTAGACTGGACTAGACTAGACTAGACTGGACTAGACTACTGCAACTCTAACCCAGCTGGGGACCATAATATAGATATTCATTTCTGTTCCCTTTTCTTCCATGGCACATGCTACATAGTGGCTGCTCAAGAAGTGTTTTTTTGAGTTGCATTGAGTTGAGCTATTTTCAGTTACCCAAAAGCTCTCTTTCTTTCACTAGAGAAGGGAATGGGGAATTTATGGCAGTATTTCTCACCTAGTTACAAATTAATTCTTGAAAGTCATTTTATATTGGCTGTCTCTCTGCATTAGGTTAGTAGGCATAAACTGGCCAGCCTTCTGGACATAGATACAACAGCTCTGGGAAATATATATATTTTTCTCTCTCTTTCATTGGTTATAGATTAATAGACTTATGGGTGTATTAGTAGAAGCAGGTATGAGTATATTTTCTCAAGAAATTTTCTGGATAAAGTATCCTAGTTCTTTTATCTTTGGCAAATTTTCTTTTATAAAATCACATCAAGTGTTAAAGACCACAGTGAAAGAAGCCAGCAGTATTTACAGAGATGTTTCCGTCTTTCACCATGAAGGCCCATTCAAAATTCTGCAGCACAAAGGAATTTATTTCCCCAAGAGACTAACTTAGGAGTAAGTTGTTATATACTACATCAATCAGAGAACTGGTTTGTTTTAAGATATTAATCAACAGATGACAGATATTTATTGACTACTTAGTGCTTTCCAGGCATTGTTCTAGATCATACAGTGATATTAATAAATAAAATAAAGCCTTTTTTCTTATGGAGCTTATATGCTAATAGCCAATGGAAAACAAATACATAATATAATGTTACATGGGAAAAGGGCTTGTGAAAAAATATGAAGAGTGAGTTTAAAGAATGACAGGGCTTCCAGAGAAGGCCACCTTGAGGAGATGACATTTGATCAGAGATCAGCATGAACTGGGAGAGTGAGCCATACACACGTTTTGGGGAATGAACATTCCAGAAAAGCTGGACAGCACTGTAAAGCCTATGAAAGAGCTCAGCTTATTTGATGACTAGTCATGAGGTCAGTGTGTCAAGAATAATAGCAAAAGAGTGACCCAAATTTGGTGAAAAGCATCAAAACATACAACCAAGAAACTCTGTAGCCCAAATGAAGACAAACAGAAGGAAAACCATACTTAGACACACTGTAGGCAGATGGCTGAGAACCAAAGACAGAAAGAGAAATCTTAAAAACAGGAGGAGGAAAAAGTCATAATACATACAGGTGACCAGTGATAATAATGACAGCTAACTTCTCACCAGAAACTATGGGGACAGAAGACAATGGAACAACATCTTTAAAGTCTTAAAAGGAAAAAAGCCTGTCAATTGCAAATATTCTATCTACTAAATATTCTTCAATAAGGAAGGTGAACTAAATATGTTTTCAGTTTTATACTTGTTTTCAATAGAAGGGCTGATCCAGAACCAATGACTCCATCTTTCCGTTCAGCTTTTGTCAGCCAGTTATGTAGACCTTTATTTTCATTCTCTTTATTAGGAATTCATTTTTGACACAACATTATAATTTTAAGATATGTTTTTCCTTAGATGACTAGGAGAGTTTTAAGATCTTGGCAGCACAAAAGGCAGCCATAAACCCAGCCCACAGCTTGGACCACTTTGCTAACGTAGCCCCCTTCTGGGATGTCTACTCTTCCCCCATCACCGTGACCATATGCTTTTGTAAAGAGTAAAATTAGTCACATAAACAATTTTTATGGCAGATTTCCAGAGTCTTCAGCCAGCACAGAAGAGCCCCACTGTACCTCCCTTCACCATTCAGCTCTTCTGGGCCACTCCAGCAGGGGCCCTCAAGAACTCCAGCGGCATTACCACATTTGCAATAGTGAGTGTCCCTTTACCCGCTCCCTCGGACTGGGTCTCAGGCCATTCTGGCGGCTGTCACAAACATATCATAGACTGAGGAGCTTCAGCAGCAAACATTTACTTCTCACAGTTCTCGAGGCTGCAAGTCCTAGATCAAAGCACTGGCAGATTGGGTATCTGGCGAGGGTTTGCTTCCTAGTTCCTAGCTGGCTGCCTTCTTGCTGTGTCCTCGCAGCAGGAGGGGCTGTGGAGCTCTCTGGGGCCTGTTTTGTAGGGTCACTAATCCCATCCCTGAGGGCTCCACACCCATGGCCTAATCGCCTCCCAAAGGCTCCACCTCCTAATATCATCACCTTGGGAGTTAGAATTCAACATATGGATTTTGGGGGGAACACAGACTGTTAGAATTCTTTATACCCACATATTCCGAAAGGCTGGCAAGCCAAGTCTGTGAAGCTCTTAAGGTTCATGTTTTTCAAGATAGAGTATTTGGGATAAAAATTGGTTGCCTGGAATGAGGGGAGCAGGAGTTGGTATAGAAAAGGGAGAAACTTTTGACATATTTCATTTTCATTCATTGCTAGGTATACAGTAGGCTCTCAATAGACAGTTATCAGTCGATATGGAATTTCATATTCAGTATAAGTGACACTTTTCCTTTATTCACAGTCAGCTCATTTTCAGCTCCCCATTTCCCCGTGGAAGAAATCAGTGCTTTATTTTGGCACTTTGGAAATAACGGCAGGCATTGCAAATGCAGCAGCCAGAGCAACGGGATGGAAAAGAATTATCACAAGTGAGCTTTCTGGTGTGGGTGTTGAAAACTAATGAAATGCTGTATTATTCTGTGTTCTGCTCTAGCGAACTTTTGATATTCTTCTTCTTTAGTTAAATTTGACTCTGCTACTTATTATCATTGCAGAAGCATGAAGAATAAAAAGTTCAGAAGCCATTTGTGTTCAAATAGAGTGCAATTAAAAAGTCCCAGGCAAGCATTATAAGCTCATAAACAAGAGAGCTAGCAAGGAAAAAAAAAAAAAAATCAAGAAGAAAATGTTGAAGCGAGTTATAACCCGGTAGATATGAGAAAGGAAATATAAAACCAGAAAGAAAGAAAGAAATAGAACAGCATGTCCACTGATTAGCATATGGGAAAAGATAATCAGAGTGTCCCCGAAGGAGGCTGAATTATTAAAAATGCTACTTCATTTTCAACAAAGAAATTCCAGGCAGTGACAAGTTTTTGAATTTATAATGAGGATGGATGAACAAAAGAGAATTGGCATCAGGATACTTCAGGGAACAAAGAGATAAATGAGTCGAGGCTACAGTTTAAAAAAAGCTACTGGATTACAAATTTCCTACCGAAGGTAGAATATGTCACTGTACCCTCATATCCTCCTTGCTGGACTGTCAGACCCTAGGTAAATATTTCTCCAGAAGTCGCTTTTTTTTTCCAGTTGCTATCCTCTGTAACCACCTCCTCAAAAAAAATGCAGTTAGTCCCCATTTATCCCCGAGGAACACATTCCAAGACCCCCAGTGGATGCCTGCAACAGTTTTTCCTGTACATATGTACCTGTGATAATGTTTAATTTATAAATTAGGCACAGCAAGAGATTAACAATAACTAATAATAGAACAATTATAACAATGTGCTGTAATAAAAGTTATGTGCCTGTGGTCTCTCTCTCTCTCTCTCTGTCTCAGAACTTCTTATTTTATATATTTTCAGACTGCGGTTGACCACAGGTAACTGAAACCAAGGATAAGGGGAGACTCCCGTACAAGCAAATATATCCTCTGTGGACCTTCACTGTTGAGGTGCTTCTGATGGGCCTTATCTATACTTTGCAATGATCTTGATTGAGATCTAACGACTACTATTATTATAATACTGACACAAGGCTACACAACAAAGGAGAGTATCCTTTGACCAGAATTGGTCAAAGAAACAACACAAAACAAACGATTCCTAATAATACAAAGTTATCATTTCTTGAGTACCTGGTATAAACACATCCTGCCCACTTCATGTCTGGTTTAATCCTTACGACAACCTTACGAGGTCTACACAAAGATCTTTATTCTGCAGATGGGGGAACTGCAGTTCAGAGTGGTTCCACAGCTCACTTAAGATCCCACAGCTGGTAAGTGGCAGGACCGGGCCTGCCCCAAGCTCTCCGGACACCGAATCACATGCAGTTACCGTGACACAATGTTGCTGTACTTGTGTGTCCCTTTGTAGCTTTCAGTGCTTTCAAATGAGCAAGGACAACTGGCAAAATCTGAAGACGCTTTGGAAAAAGCTGCTGGGTAAGAGACTTGGAAAACAAAGAGAGGAAGAATCTTAAATTAGGGGTTAGATTCTAAAGTTAGTGAATAAAATGAAAATAGACAAAATTAATTTGCAGTGGCAGCGGCAGACTAAGCACAGTTGACCCTGTCTCTTTGATTACAACTAAAAACTGGCCAAAATACATAAAACTACTCTTCTAGTAAATACTAGTAGGCATATTGGAGAGAGAAATAAAATCTTGAAGAATGACTGATACAGGGGTAAGTTTCCTTTTGTTTTTTTTTTAATCTACCATATCTTCTAGTTTATATTTGAGAGCAGCCTGAATGCAGTGGGTGGACAGAAAAAGCTCCAAGAAAAATTCTCACTTTTTAGACGAAGGAAAGAAAGCAGGAAGTGGGTTTCTTGCAGGATAAAGTGTTCAGCAGAGAGTGTCCTCCCTTCATTTTTTTCTCTTCTTATTCACTCAGTCCTGCTCGGAGGCAAGCCCCAACCACGAGCTGCACGTCTGCAGGAGCAGTGGAGACTGTACCTAACGCTCTGCCCAGTGGACCCTGTGGTCTCTCTTGCTGTCTTGCCTTTAAGGGAGACTCAATCCTTGAAACACGCACAGATTATTCTCTGTCCAAGTGCCCCTTCTGTTAGAAGCATGGTTTGTACAGAAGAGGAGCTGAGTTCCTGGTGGTCCACCTGTTCTTTGCAGGTAAAACTTCCTCGGAAAGCACAAGGCAATAGGAAAAGCAACAGAGATCTGCATGGCAGTGAATGTCCAAGTCAAAGAAACTGAACTTCAGGCAGAGTACCTGCTAGAGCCAACTGAACGATATTTACACACGCATGCCATTTTTATGCTTCTCACAGAAATTCTAAATCATTGGTAAGAAATTACTGTAAAAGAAACAGTTGATTGAACTGCCTTCACGCTATAAAGATGGAACAAGTTTTATACAACAAACCTCTTTCCTTGTTATATCATTTTTATTAATTTTTTACGTAATCAAAGATTGTATCTGCACAATGTATGAATGTTATTAGTGGTGACTTACGGGCACTATATACCTCCCTTTCATAGGATGCATGTGGCACACTCAGAATGCACATGTGATGGTGTATGTGCATGTATGTTGGATTTGCTTCTACCCTCATATGAAGTAGCTTTCAGACTCCTCAGTATTATAAAGCTACTCACTTAATGAACGGTACAGACATTGTGAGCTGGAGGGTATTGTTTTAGTTCACTAACTCTTCTTGGCTAAATTAATTAAATCGGATTTTTAAATAGGTATAATTTTCTCTCCACCAGACACAATTGTCAGGTCTGAATCTAATGGCTTTCAGTGAGCAAAAGAAACTTCTAACAAATGGAGGAGAAAATGGCCTTTGCTATTTTAAAAATACATCAATTGTATCTTAATAAGTTTTAGCCAAAGAAAATGTATTCTTTCATTTTTTTGAATCTGTTTTTTTTTCCTTTAATCAAACTTTTAAATAGGCAGTTGAATTAGTTTAAGGCCATCTTCAGAAGAAAAGTTAATGAGTAATTATGCATTTAACAAAAGAGAAATTCATTTGGGGGGGCCATGGTATCTCTTTAGTTTTTCTGTGTCTAAATTTTACTTTGAAAGTATGTGGGGAATTGAAAATGATTTCCCTTTTTATATGTCTCAGTTGAACTGAGATTTTTATGATTTTTAGGTTGACAGAATTGATATGAAGGCTAATGAAATAAAAATACATTAATATATAGTGGTTTGATTGTAAAATCTTCATCTGTCATCTCATGAATGTAGAATATTTAAATTTGAACAGAGGAAATTATAAAAGATTATAAATCTTAATTTATAGGTAAGCTTTAAAATATTAAATGATTAAAAGCAGACCAGATATTGGAAAATGAAATTAATGAAGAAATGTAGGCTATCACTTCTCTGGACTTACATTATTGGAACTATTATCTTGGAAATCTATGAAGTTATCTAATATAAGACAACTGTATATAGAATAGGAACCCTCACTGCTAGAGCAATCCTTGCTTTTAAGATGTTTATAATACTATAACTGTGAGGATATCATTCAAGGGTGTGAAATCACCACATATTTTGACTTAGTAAAAGTGTTCTAATGCTTCTTTATTAAAAGATTAATCAAAATGTCATTTTTTAATTCTTGGAAACCAGACACAAATATTCACATCTTTTTGGTTTGTTTTTGTTACTTGCACACTAGAACCTGAGATTAAAACAGTTCAAACGCTTTGACTGAGGGAATGGTTGCATTATTCACAATCAGGGAGTTTGTGAAAGTCTTTTTTATTTTACTTAATACTTTATTATGAAAATTTTCAAAAATGTAGAAAACACTAATGAATTTTACAGTGATTCCTCCCATGTCTAACACCTAAATTCGACAACTAGCATTTTCCTAAACCAAATTTATCACGTTTCTGCCCAGCTGACCAAGCCCCTGTGCATTCATCAATCGGTATTATTTTTTGATGCATTTTGAAGGAAGTTGCAGACATCATGTATTTCCCCTCAAGTACATCAGCACACATAACATTAATTAGTGTTGTGAAAATCTTGTAATAGCAAAAGAATTAAAAATCACATTGTTTGGAGAGGAAAATAAAGTCCTTGGATGCCTGAAAAAAAATGATATCGTCGCAATTTGGATCCATGGATGAATTTCAGTGTTTTATAGCTAACCCTCAGAAAAATAAAGGTACAGCTTATAATGATGGTAAAAACCAACTCTCTAAGCCCAAAAACTTTTCCAATAGGGAGAGAGTTTCTAAAAATGTTCATCCTCCAAGAAGGGCATTTTCTCCAAAGCCCATCTCTGACATGGCTGTAGGGATTTCTCCCTCTCTCCCTCGCTCTCTCTGTCTGTCTCTCTCTCTCTTTCCTCCTCTTCCTCCTCCTCTCTGTTAAATGTAGCTGAATCTTGACAAAGGCAGGAGAAACGAAGTTTCAGCCTGCAAGGGCAGAAGGTCATGGGCTGAGCTGGCTGTTGTTGCAGCATTCTGGATAACCTAGTAACCAGCCAATTAACTCCTCGGTAAGGGAAAGACTGCTACAGGCTATTTCTAGTGATTTCTAGACATCCAAGTGCCAGAGAAAGTAGAGCTCTAAGCCCTCCCACTACCCAGAGTGGCAGAAGGGGCCATATGACCAGGACTTAGTTGATCTGGCTCCTTGACACTTTAAACACATCAGAACAAGTCTACTTTCAGGAGATAATATATAGTAAACTTTGAGAATGCTAAGAGGCGAATCTTGGTGTCAGTTTTGCTAATCCTGTGTCTGAACTTAACTACAGGCATAGAATTTTCTCAGTGGGTTTCACATTCAATGAATTTCACAGAAACCCAATTTTTATTCCTAGACTTTCAGTAGTGAGCCCTGACCACTTCTGCTGATGGTTGAGGATGGTCTCATAGAACTTTTTCTCTCTGATTGGTGCTCAGGGTATGAAAATAAGGTCTTGCCTTTTTCTGTTTGTGTCCAGGCAAGTATTAGGCCCCTGACCCACAGAGCTCTCTTGAAGCTGAGGATTCCGGGCAGTGGCTCCTGCTTCCTGGTGCTCATTTACGGGGCCTCCCACCGCCCCCCACTTTCTTGCTCCCCCTGCCATGACGAGGATGTGGCTCAGGAAGCACAGAGGTTGCCACGGCAACCTGGCTCTGAGAGACCCCGGAGAGGGACTCCCCACCTCAGAGGAAACTGTAAAGGAGAGAGCCCTGGGGGCCGTGGCCAACCACTGCCCAGGTAGGCACAGGGCCAGGGGAGGGACATCCAAGGCGATGAAGAGACAGGAAGGACACCCAGAAAGCTTCTATCTCCTGCTAGACATGCACGCCCCGGACATTGGCAGAACCCAGGGCAAGGTACAAAGGGAGGTTTGCATGTCTTCAATCTAAACATTTAAAAGTTAAAAATCAGCTTAACAAACTGTTAAATAAAATGTTACATCCTCCAACCTTGACAAATACACCTTTATGAAGACCTGGAAGGCCAGGTTTGCATTCTGCATTCCCAGACTCCTCAGACAGTTACACTCCAACGTGGCAGCCGGGAAGCTCAGTTCCCCTCCACAGGCTGCAGCCTGCTCCCCCTTTTTCCCAGCCCCACCCCCACCCCCACCCCAGCCCTCTGTCCAGGCTCCGGCCACCTCCCTACCAGCAGCTGCCTCTGGGCTGCTCCTTGGTCTAGGGCGCAAATGCACTGCAGCCCAGCCGGCTCTTGAGCGCAGGGGCTCCCCGGTCACAGCCTCTTGGCCCCCGGCTCCCTGCTAGTGGACACAGCAGGGCGCTCTGGAGCAGGGGACCCTCTTGCCTGGTCCAAGGCAGTGTTACAGGGACACTCATGTGTTTTCAGCTGACATCTCTTTACTTCTTAAAGAGATGACAGCCTTGGCAGGGCACCACTTGGAGCTCATTCATTTAAATGACATGTCTGTGAGGATGCCGTATCTGCTGCTGATGCAACTGCAGACGAGACAGACACGGCCCCTTCGCTCATGTAGCCCCCGGCTTCCATGTCAGACACACACTAACCCACCAGTACTTGGATCACGAATGCGTTAAGTGCTGCGACGGAGAGATGCGTGGTGTTGAGAGAGGATGCAACAGGAGGCCCTGGCTTGGTGGAGGGGCGGCCAGGGGAGGCTTTCTTAGGACGTGATCTCTAGGCCAGGACGTGGAGGGTGAATCGGGGCTGCCCGGGCGCGGGTGGTGGGAAAGGTTGGCACACAGGGCAGCCTGTTCGCGTGCGCCCAGGAAGCAGCGCCGCAGAGCGCAAAGCCGGTGTCGCCGACAACCGCGCTATAATCCGGGGCAGGGGTAGGGGCGAAACTCAAGAGAAGGAAATCCCGGGTGGGTAACTCATAGCCAAGCAGGGCAGTGACAAGAACTACAGTAAACTGATTTCTATGTGGGCCAGGCAGTGCTGCACACTCTCCCGTAGCACTGAACGTGACCGTGGCCCACAGAGCCTGGCGTCCTTGTCCCCACGTGCAGATGGGGAAGCCGAGGCTCAGAGACTTTACTGATCTGCCCAAAGCTGCCTTACATTCAGAAATGGGGCTGCCCACTCTATGAGCATTCCAAAGACCCAAGTAAACTCAGTGAACTGGCTTGTGCTGAATCGGCTTTGGTGAATGGGTCTGCTTCTTCTCCTTTTTTTTCTTTTTTTTTTTAACAGATGCAGAAACTAAAGCTCTGTTTAAAATAGATAAATAATATCAAGAATGGTAGGAATTTAAATTCCTATGGTTGGTTGCAGAATACATGTTTATTGGGTTTTCTTTTTTGCTTAGTTAAACTCCTTTTAATACATCACGACCAAAGTTATTTGTACCTTGGAGAAATGGTATCAGTTTCTTGGGTGGTCTAGGAGACATTTCCACAGATTTTTGGGTGCGGTTTAAGAAAAGAAAAGTGATATCCTCATAAAATATCTGCTTGTTGACTTAGGTGCTAAAGCAGAGAAAGTGCAAGGAGAATAAGTCAGGAGAGTGGTAGGGAGAGAGGGAAGAAAAGGGAAAACTCTCCTACTAGCTTTCTTGTTTATATTAATATTTAAAAAACTTGTAAAAACTTCTCCAGATAAGACCTTGCAAGTGTGCTCTATTTCTAGAAATTAATGGGACAGGGTGCTAGCCCAGGTCAGTACAAATGATGTGGGTGGTTAGTGGGGGCCAGGGAATCAGTGTGACATAGAATGACTTTAGAAACATGGAGTCTGCAGTGAGACCACCTATTTGAATCTCTGCCCCTCCACTTGCCTGCGGAATGACCTTGGAGGAGGCGTTTAACTTAGCCAACATTTCTTATCTGTAAAATGAAGTTAATAATAGTACCTCCCTCACAGAATTGTAGCGAAGTTTAAATGAAATTAACTCATGTTCTGAGATGCCTACCCATTTCCTCCTTGCTGAAGGATCCCAATTTTGTTTGGGGATCTGCAGATCCCAGGCTCAGGGTAGCTGAGCTCCATGTCCAGGCCCGGGGGACAGTTAAAGGGACCTGTGTCCTTTTGCCAGAGACGTACAGGAAGTGATTCCTTCTGCTGTTGCCAGATGTTAGCTCTGTGTGTGCTGCTGGGGGCTCCGGCAGACGTTCTAGAGCTGTAAGAGGAATGAGCCAGGGATAAGCTGAGAATGGCAGGATCAGAAGGAGGGAAGAACCTGTGTGCCCGGTGACACTCAGTTTAGCTACTGAATTATCCAAGCATGGAGCCATTTTACCTCTGGACTTTTTACAACCTGAATAATAAATGGCCTTGTTGTTTAACTCATTTTAAATTGGGTTTTCTATGACTTTGCATCCCAAAGCACCCTGAAGGGAAGACCACCACAGAAAGCATTTAGTGCATAAAGATGTAATTACAAAGCACGGCGTGTAAGACGGGGAGATGGGAGACGCAGCTCTAGTGCCAGCTCCTGGGCTGGAGATGGGTTCATTGGCTGTTCTCACTGTTGCCACTGGTGTTGCTTTGCTCACCCTCTGGACTCCTGAGCCTCGCTTGCCTTGGCCTGTGATACTCCCTGGATCCTTCCTACCTGAGCTGGCTTCACCTAAGCAATCTTCCCTGCCCAGGTACCTCTCCACAGGATCTCCAGGTGGACCTCTTTCCCCCGTCCCCAGCCCACCCTGGGCCAGAATCCCATCCCTCCTCTGCCATACCTATAGTTCCTTCCAGAACAGTCCTGCCTCCTCCCAGGTCTGCACCTGCTGCACCAACTTTGCTTACTTTATCTATGTCTGAGAAAAACAAAAGGGCAGCATTACTTTCTTGAGCCACATTTTGAACTTCTCTATAAACTATGTGTGCGTGTGGGGAGCTCAAAGCTGCCCCCCTACCTCCCAGGAGTCATAGGTGCCGGAACAATCGTTCTTAAAGAGGAGCGTGTATTTTGTCCCCAGTGGGACATTTGGCAATGTCTGGAGACATTTTGGGTTGTCACAGCTGGGGGATGCTACTGATTACTAGTGGGGGGACTCCGGGTGTGTGTGTGTGTGTGTGTGTGCTGCAAAACACCCTAAAATATAAATTATACCTCAACAAAGTTGTTTTTAAAAAGTTAAAAAATTCATCAAGCAAAAAGTGACAGAATTGGGAGGAGAAATAAGACAATCCCACATAGTTAGAGATTTTAACACCCCTTTCTCAGC
>CM052449.1:3952829-3962892 GCA_028533085.1 Varecia variegata | reverse complement strand
CTAGCGGGTAGAAGCCAGGGATGCTTATAATGCACAGGGCAGCCCCCACGACGAAGAACGATCTGGTTCAAAATGTCAAGAGTGCAGAGGTTGAGAACCCTGCACTGAAAATGTGCAAATATTAGACAAATATTAGGAATGCATCCCATCCCTAGGCTTTCATAGCTCTTGAGTGTCCCCACCCCTCCTTCCCCCGCCAGCAGCAATCCTACATTCTTCTGCTGAATTACCCTCTGTGTTCTGTGTTGCTTAGACACAAGAGGAGGCCTCCCTTACTCAGATATCACTTATCTTCTGTGCTTCCTCTGGAACCTTTTGGGTTTTTAAAAAGGACCCTATGAATAATGAAAACCTTCCTCAGGGACAAGAGCCTTTGATCTTCTAGGCCTTTGCCTGTTTCCTGTAGGATTTTGCTCTTTCCTTCCCCTTGTTTGGCATAATTCTGAAACCATATAACCAGTCCTCAATCAAACTCTCTTTGTAATGTTAGTAGACTGTAGCCTCAGGAAACTAGACCATATCTTAAATTGATGCTACCCCCTGTTACAGTTCAAATTCATAGTCTGCTCTGCTTTTGTGGAAACCTAACATCTTATCAGTGAGGGTGGCGGCCCTCATCCATCATTTCAGTTAAACTTTATTTTTGCAGAATTTCCTTTCAAGATGGTAGATGATTGTACATTGTAGGGCAGAAAGCGAGAGAGTCCATCCCGAATAGCTAAAGGAAATAGCCAGTCTTATCTCTCTAGGGCAAAGTGAGAGGTCCAATCAGGTCATCTAATTCTTCGATTCACTAGATTAACTCGGAATTGTATATTCTTGGAGGACTTGGAGTTACCTCCGAGTCTTGCAACTGTTCAGCTATGAGAGATGAGAGGTCACTGCTCCAAAGCAAGAAGAAACACCGGCCTGGAACATGAAGGATTATGTAGCTATGGGGCCAGAAGGTCAAAATTGGGAGCTTAACTTTTATGTTCCATAAAATGGAAAGCCACTTCTAGGGCTTCAGATCTTACAGTAATTTAGAATTTCCCAAACCGCTTTCACCTGCATTGTAATTTCATTTGCTCCTCATCACAGCAACCCTGGGCAGCAGGCAGGTCAAGTATTATTATCTGCACTGGTCTAAGGAAGAACAAGAAGCTACCTCATCTCTCTTTTTTTTTTTTTTTTCTGAGACAGAGTCTCGCTCTGTTCCCCAGGCTAGAGTGCCGTGGTGTCAGCCTAGCTCACAGCAACCTCAAACTCCTGGGCTCAAGCGATCCTCCTGCCTCAGCCTCCCGAGTAGCTGGGACTATAGGCATGTGCCACCATGCCCAGCTAATTTTTTCTATATATATTTTTAGTTGGCCAGATAATTTCTTCCTATTTTTTAGTAGAGACGGGGGTCTCGTTCTTGCTCAGGCTGATCTCGAACTCCTGACCTCGAGTGATTCACCCGCCTCGGCCTCCCAGAGTGGCTAGGATTACAGGCATGAGCCACCGTGCCTGGCCGATACCTCATCTCTTAAATGACTTACTTAAGATAAACAAAACTTAGAGCTGTGTTAATTCACTGAGAGATGCATGAATTTTGAATATAACCAAATGTTCCTGATTTCATCAGAACAATTAAGATTTAAAACAATCTGTTCTTTATCCTCAATATGTTCCTTTACCAGATAACAAACCTTAATTTTTTATTCAGAAGACACGGTCACTTGGCCGTTGAGCTGGAGCAGCCAGGGAGGAATTCCTTCATGCATTCATTGAGAACCCACTTATTTTGCATGTGCAGTGTGTGAAGTGTTGTACTAGGGGCTGAAGGGGGAGGGAAACAGTGATGAATAGGACATAAAGTCTCTGCCCTCAAGTTACTTAAGTCTTCTAGAGCAGCAGTCCCCAACCTTTTTGGCACCAGGGACCGGTTTCGTGGAAGACAATGTTTCCATGGTTTCAGGATGATTCAAGCGCATTACATTTATTGTGCACTTTGTTTCAATTATTATTACATTGTAATATATAATGAAATAATTATACAATTTACCATAATGCAGAATCAGTGGGAGCCCTGGGCTTGTTTTCCTGCAACCAATGCTGCAGCTGATCCGACAGGTGGAGCTCGGGGCGTGTGGCAAGCGATGGGGAGCAGCTGTGAATACAGATTAAAGTTCTCTTGCTCACTGGCTGCTCACTCCTGCTGTGTGTGCAGCCCTGTTCCTAACAGGCCACAGACTGGTACTGGTTCCTGGCCCAGAGGTTCGGGACTGCCGTTCTAGAGGACACAGAGATGTGAGCCACCAGAGGTCACACAAGGCAGAAGGGCTTCAAAGGGACAGAAGCCACAGTGTGGGGCTACAGCAGGAGCAGCAATTCATTCTGCCTGGGAGGGAGCAGGGAAGGCTTGGAGGAGGAGGAGTCGGCATATAAACTGGACCTTGAAGGCGTAGGATACTGAAAGAGAAGATGAAGTATAGCACAGAGAAAAAAGAAATAATCACTTCAAACCCTTAATATTCCTGGTGACGATTTGCCCCAAATTTTAAGTGTGACATTGACCCAGGTGCTCTCAATTCATTAATAGCGTCTCAGACTGCAAGTTCACTGGCTCGTTAACAGAAGGGAAGCATTTTGTCTCTTCCTTCTCAGAAATGAGTGTGCCCTCTGGTTAAGGACACAGACTAAATGGAACTTTTCCAGGGGAAATTTTGATTTCATTTCTCATTTCAGGTTTCAAGGTCAATGCAATCTGGAGCATTTATCTTTTTTTTCTGTATCTTCTTTGC
Source organism: Varecia variegata (assembly GCA_028533085.1). NCBI lineage: Eukaryota > Metazoa > Chordata > Mammalia > Primates > Lemuridae > Varecia > Varecia variegata. Next base: position 3,960,127 of record CM052449.1, on the reverse strand, counting down.
ATAACCTGGTAAAAGTCATTTAAAAATATATATATATACACAGCATACACACAACACTTTTTTTTCCTATGTAGCAGGTACTGTAAATATGTAATTACTTAATCTTCGTAGGTCTATGGTATTAATATTATTATTCCTATTTTGTAGTTAAGGAGACTAAGTTCGTTCAAATAGAATAACACGTTCAAAATCACACAGATGCTAAGAAGCACAAGAATGAGAGGTGTCTGTTTCATTCAAAAGCCTACGCTCTCTCCATTATACCCTACTGCCTCTGGCTAATTCTAGAAAATAGAATATACACTGTGGCAGACACTGATCATTCTTTCCCAAAATCCATTCTCCTTTTCTTCCTTCTGGTAATAGAACTGACTCCCTCCCACCCCCGACAGTTTCAGCAGAGCACTGGGCTAGGACTTCCATCTCAAAGCTTGCTTTGCAGCGAGGTGTGACCTTGTGATGTCGTCCTCCCCAGTAGGATGTGAGCAGAGGTCACTGTGAGCTGCCTGGGCGTCACCTCCTAAAGGGGGAGTGCCTGCCCTCCTCGTTCTGTCCTTTCCCCTTTTGCAGGCTGGAACACAGTCGTGCTGCCGGTGGTCTTCCCTGATAGCATGGAGCAACAGGTACAAAGAACCTTGGTCCCTGGACAATTTGGCAGAGTGGAGTTTAGACCATTCACCTACCTCTGGGCAGTTAGTGAGAGAAATTTCTTTCTTTCTTTCTTTCTTTCTTTTTTTTTTTTTTTGAGGCACTGTCTCACTCTGTTGCCTGGGCTAGAGTGCCGTGGCGTCAACCTAGCTCACAGCAACCTCAAACTCCTGGGCTCAAGTAATCCTTCTGCCTCAGCCTCCCAAGTAGCTGGGACTACAGGCATGCGCCACCATGCCCGGCTAATTTTTTCTATATATATTTTTAGCTGTCCATATAATTTCTTTCTATTTTTAGTAGAGACAGGGTCTCGTTCTTGCTCAGGCTGGTCTCGAACTCCTGAGCTCTAACAATCTGCCCGCCTCGGCCTCCCAGAGTGCTAGGATTACAGGCGTGAGCCACCACGCCCCGCCGAGAAATTTCTATTCTCATTTGAGCCACTGTGGCTTTTTGGTCTCCTAAATTATTCCCTAACTAATATAATTTCCATAATTCAAAAGTACGAGTCAGAATTTCCTAGGGTGGCAGAGCCGTCCCATTCCAGATATGTAAAAAGCGCAAATTGTGATGAGTTGCTACCTGAAGCTCCCTGGACAAAAGCCTGTTTGCCTTCTGCCTGTGTGAGGCTTAATCCCTAAACAGCGTGACCCTGGATGTCCCTGCCACTTTAAAAGTCTGCTTCTGCTGCAGCCTTCAAATGCAGACCAAGTCCTGCTCATACATAACATCACTTGGTAGGAATCCGTAACCACTCTTGCATCGGAACTGCTAATCCCATGAAGACAAATCTGCTTTCCCGTGGCTGAGCAGAATGGCTCATGTCATCATTACATGTGCCCTGCAACTTGCCGATCAAATTAAGGAAATATGCAAAATATGAAAGGGGGCGATCTCATTGCTCATATTCCTGAACACTGATTTTGTTATTTGTTATATCTCATTGACCTTGCTACTGAAAGATACCTAAGTAGATGTGATGGACTACCTTGAGTTTCTAAATTGTGCTCTAATTGTCCTTATCACACATCACAGCCCTCAGCAGGACACAGCAGAAGTCACACGTGTGACCTGAGACTGCTGCAGGAAGTCTATGCAGAGGAGCGATGGGTTTATATGGAAAATGGATGTCCCTGGATTGGGACTAACTGCTGATTTGGGAGACCATGAGCTACCCTAAAAGTCAGACATGTCATTTAGGAATGACTTGTTCTAAGAAAATGTGTTGTTTGGTAGAGCTACTCTGTAATTAAGACCCGGCTCATTCCACCTCTCTACGGCCAGCTAGTTTGCTTTGCCTCTTGTCCAGACCATCCCTACAGCCCTGGCTGGCTGGTAAAATTCCTCTTAGCATCAGTTTCTAGGACAATGGAAAGTCATCATGAATGGACCGCAGCATATATACCATCTCTGGACGACTAGAAGTTAAATTACGGATGCAAATATTCATAAACACTGGGGGTCACCGAGTCCTTTCATCAGCTCATGAATCAACAGAAAAATGTATGTTTGCACATATTCATAATTTTACATACTATTTCAGGGATATCTATACAACACCTTGAAGCCCATCCGTGAATCTTCAGGTTAATAATCCATGCATCTGTGACTGGTCAGTACTGCTACATTTACATAAAAATATATTACGATATCCAATATTGTCATGGACTAAGTTGGAAATTCTTTGAGGACAACAGTTATAATATGTTGGCCTGGTACAGTCCTATGTAGTGACTGTTTTACGAGATGTATAGGAAACCAAGTATCATAGACTTGATTTTTCCATTTGGTCCGAAGATTTCCAGTCAAAATACTTTATTTTTAGAAAAATTTAGAAAATGAGGTGAGAAAGAGAGAGTGAGGGAAGTGGCAGAAACTCAATGTCCAGGAATTCTTAATTCCTTCCATATGTAAATCTTCTAGCAGCTTGCAAATGGTTTGGCAGCTCATCACTGGTCCTAGAATAAATCTTTTTATAGGCAAGAAGCCTGCCTCTTTTTCACTGTTTAGAAGATCCAGTCTAAAACTGATGTAATACTTTGAGCTGTTTAATTAATTTTGCTCAGTGGTATAAAGATCCTTGATTCAATTAAAAAATAATAATCCCCTACTATTTTCTTGCCTTCTGTGGCAGATGTCGTTAGCTCTTCCCCAATATCCATATCTTCTTTTCTCAGCCTCCCTTGCAGCTGGGTGTGGCCATCTGACTGAATTCTGACCGATGGGATGTAACATTTGTGTAACAGTTAGGAATTGTCCTTAAATGGCAGTGGGAAAAGAAGCAGGAGGCTGCTCTTCTCTTGTTCCTTCCTGCCTTCCTACTAGTTAGAAAATAGGTGTAAGGAAGCTGTCCAGGACTATTAGAAGTTAGATTATGAATGCAAGCAGTCATAAACATTGGGGGTCACAGAGTCTTTCATCAGCTGATGAAATCAACAGAAAAATGTAGACTGAGAGGTAGCAGGAGCTCCCTGATCATTGTGGAATTGCCACACTGGTCCTGAGCTGTTTGGGGCTCCCCAAGACTACCCTCACACTCAGAGTTTTGCTAGAAGGACTCTCAGGACTAGGTAATATGTGCGCACAGCTATGATTTATTGCAGCAGTGTGGAAGGACACACGGACGGATTAAGGGCAAAAGACACAGGCAGAGGCTGGAGGAACCCACGTGCAGGATCCCTTCCACCCTCTTCCTCTCGTGAGCTCACTCTCCCCCCAGCCACACGCGTGTGATGTTTCTGGCAGGGAAGCCCATGCGAGAGCTGGTCGAGGCAGGCACCCTCTGCCCAGCATCTGCCAAAGCTCCCGAGCACCACAAGGAAAGCAGACATAGTCTGGGCACCGTGGAGTAAGATCCTTGATCCCAATTTTAAAAAATAATCGCCCACTGTTAGAACACAGTGCATTCTGTGGCAGAGACTGATTAGGGCTGTTCCCCCAAATCAGCTAAGTGTTGACTAGGGTCACCCCATGAGCCAAGACCCCAGGTACCCGCCACGGCTGCCCTTGTAAGAGCAGTCTCCAGCCTGCTAGGTCAACCTTTCTGCACATGGACTGTCTGTATTTACCTGAAAAAGAAAGAAACTTTAACCTTGTTTAAGGTAATGTTTCTCTGAGTTTTTTGTCGCTTTTAACCAAACCTAATTCTGACACCTGGGTAGAACTAACTTGGAGTGCAGTTTAACGGCAGAGGTGGGCGCTGCAGGCTGGCGGGAATATGCAGACCCAGGAACATGCGTTTCCACGACTCCGAATTCAGCCTGGACGGCAGGCAGCACCAATCTACTAAAGAACCTGTGCCCACCAAGCTCATTTGTAAATTGATGAATCATCTCCTGAAATAAAGCTAAGGAGACTGAATGGCCGAGTCTAAGGCAGAGCTGGAGGAACTGGGTTCCAGGGAGGAAGGTGCACCTTGCTTCTTCCTACGTCCGTGCGCCCTGTCCTGGAACAGGCAATGCCACGTGCAGTGAGTGGCTTGGGGACATTTCTCCACCGTGCTGTAGCTCGGGTAAGTCACAAAGCCTCCGTAGCATTTCAGCTTCACTCTGGTGGTTCACACCGAGAATCGATGCACTTTACACATTTTTCTACATCAACATTCAAGCTCCAGAGAACAGAATTATAGATTTTTTTTTTATTATCGTTAGTTTGTTTTTTAAATGGAGGGACCCTAACCCATCTTCTCATTTCACGGAGGTAAAATGTACCATATCTGGCACGACCCAGCCAGTTAGCAAAAGTGGAAATCCAATACTGTGCTCTTGGTCCCCACTCACATACCGCCCTGAGTGATCATCTATGGTCATCTGCTCACCCACCCAAACTGGAAAATCTGGACACTCCATGAAAACAGGTCTGGACACATGGCCAGTGCCTGAACATTGACTCAGTGACCAGCCGTAATGACCCTAAATGTCGACTCACTGACCCAACCCTCAAGGTTGAGCGCGAGGCACCTTCTAGCAGAGGCAGGTGGACGAACAGAAAGCAAGTCCTTCCATGACATTCCATTTGCTCCATGAGTATTTAAACAGTGCCCGGGGGTGAGTGACAATTGCCCTAGAACACAGGAAGCTGCCCAGCCCTCCTGTGCTGATTATAAACCACTGGACTGCCTCCTGAATCAACTTCAGACATTTATTTAGCATCTTCATTTGAGGTGTTCCCGAGATACGTGTTATTAACATTCAAGCCACTAATTAATTTGCATGTGTACCAAGCGATACTGCAGCGTTCACAGGCCTGTGTGGGCACTTGATAAATGTTATCTGAGGATGCTAATATCTACTCATCAAACCAAAAGACATTTCCCAGTTCCTGAATAGCAGTCTCTTTTAAAGAAAAGTATATATTGAGTGTGGAAACTCTAGTCTTGAGAATCAGATGGCTCGGTAGGTTTTCTGGATATTATTTGGAGCCAGTAAGTGGGTATCTGCTTTCTGCACATTTGTCTGAGATTGTGTGTGGACCAGAGTCCTTGGCAGCTTAATAATCAGGTGCAGCGTAACTATGAAATTGCTGAGGGCTGCTTTTTGTCACCTAATGGGAATGCTAAGCAAAGAATAGGAGGCCTTGTGAGAGCAAAGAGGAAAATTTTTAAAAAGTCACTAAAGATCATGTCACTTTACCTGGAAGCAGCAAGGATAGTGGCAACCGTCGCAGGTGAATCTCAGATAAGCGATCCCTAGCTGTGATACTGACTTCATCGCTATGAGCTACAGATCTCGGTAGGAATGGGGCAGCGTCACCCGCCTCCTAGGGCTGTTTAGAGGATAATAAAAATGAGAATATTTATGTAAACATCTGTGGAGTGTCAGGGAGGACACAGAGAGACCTGTAGACTCACCCCTACCTTTTTTTTTTTAAATCCACTTCCCAGAGTATAAAAATTTTTGAAAGTGTAAGGAATCAGCCACATAAATCGGGAGACATATGTCAAGGTTCTGTTTTTGTTATTTTAGTTTTGTTTTTTTTTACCCCCAGATAGCAGAGAAATCAGCACTTGCATTTCCACAGCTGACGGCACCTCAGTCACGCCACCACTTCCCAGATGGCCTTCTGAGCCCGCCTGCACCAGTTTGTGTCTTCATGTAGGCATTTTGCAAAGCTTGTGCTATGAAAATTCTTTTTCTCTTTCGGTTTCCTAATGTGCTTATATGATTCTTTATGATTTCTTGCTTGCTTGCTAATTGGTTTTTTTTTTTTAATTCTAAGCAGAGGTGTGTTTAGAGCCCATTCGTTTGTCTCCACTGTCCCTGTTTCCTCTCATCTCTCCACGCTTGATCTGCCCCATCACAGATCTGTCACCCCAAGAGACAGGAGTCTCTAGCGTTCCAGATGAAGAAAAGCAGTCTTTCCCTAGAACAGTGTTTCCAAATTGTGGGACATGATTTTAGGTGATTTCAGGTGACACATAGATGCACTGTGAAGTGACATTTTTATCACCTACAGAGAAAGTCATTCCCTTTTCAACTGTCTTCTTGTCCTTTAGGTGTCATGAAGGGGACGTTTTGGTTTAGCACTATTACGACGTTAACACTTCTCCAAAACTCTGAATCTTCATTTTTAACAAAGAAAGAGCAGATCTCAGGTTCAGAACTTTTGGCACATAAGAATTTAATAACAGAGTTTTGTTTGTAATGGTTTTTAATTTCCAATTTGTGCCAAATGATACACTGGATTCCATTTACAGTAATAAATAATTGAGTTTCCTTTTAAAAATAAATTTCCCATTAATAGTAAAAAATGAAAATCTTCACTTAAAAATAATATGCCTTGAATTGAAAAGTGAGCGATTGAAAGAGGCAAATCATAGTACAGGTAGCACTTGAATTGTCAACACTGGGAAGGTGGCATTTCTAGGGCTGAAGTTTGCCCATTTGTTCAGGACCTTTGAGCAAAGCTAAATTCGTGAGGGAGGGTGGACAGGTGCTACTCAGAACACGCTGGTTTTCTCTAAGCAAACAGAGCCCATTTCTTCCTCTTCTTCTTCTAGTGATACCCAGAACACCATCATTCTCACCACCATAACTGTCACCACCCCCTCGGTCACCACCTCTGTAACCTTCACTACTATCATTAAGAGCATGTCGGCATCTTCCCACCTTCGTCACCATCCCCTCCATCCACGCCACATAGCACAGGTCCTCGGCACATCAGGCCTCTGTTATCGCAACAGCCTCCTGCATGGAGTCCCTGACTCCAGTCTTTCTTCATTCCAGTTCATCCTGCCCAACATATAAATGCCACAGTCATCCCACCAGTTTCCTACCGTGGAACTGACAGCCCTTCCCACAGGGCACCCGATCAAATCTAAATTCTTCCTCCCATCTTTCAGACTCCCCCACCTCTCCTCTTTCTCTCCCTCCTCTTTTCCATTTTCTCTGCCTAAAATGACCTTCTTGCCCATTTAGGTCTCCACAATTTCCTTGTGAGCATTTTTCTAAGCCATTAAATGTTTTTCTAAAAGCACAATTTCTAATAGCTCCAAAGTGAGTAGTGATGGATGTTCCGTGATCTATTTAACTAACCCATTATTGTTAGATAGTTTAGCTATTTCCACTTTCTCATTATAATGAACAATACTACAATGAAATTCATGTGTATAAACAAGAATCACACCTTTTATCTCTTTCTTACTTCCTTATTTT